>CM070722.1:57386523-57506523 GCA_036346275.1 Otatea glauca | reverse complement strand
GGGAGGTGAGATTTTACAACTCTGTAAAATTTGAAGACTAAACTCAATCGGATTTAAGAGATAAAAAATAACAAAGTGCTAAACAACAGCATATACTATATTTTACTGTCAAAGAGACTACATCTTACTGCCTATTACTTAATGTGTTACTATATGTTGTATACAACAGTCTTATGGTGTAACATTTATGAAAATTATATGTAAAAGTTTTCAAAAAATCTCAAAAAATTATCCTACGTAGGATAGGTGAGCTTCTACAACACTGTAAAATTTGAAGACCAAACTCAATTGGATTTGAGAGATATGAAAATAACAATATGCCAAACAGCAGCATATACTATCTTTTAATGACAAAAAAATAACATTTTACTGTGAAAATTCTCAAAAAAATCGCCACACGTAGGAGAGGTGATATTCTACAACTCTGTAAAATTTGAAGACCAAACTCAATCAGATTTGAGAGATATAAAAATAACAAAGTGCCAAACAGCAGCACATACTATGTTTTACTGTCAAGAAAATAACATTTTACTTCCTATTACTCAAGGTGTTACTATATCCTATGTAAAGCTGTTATCTAGCACTTTGTTTCAGTATGGTCACATCTAGTTTAATAGCTCGTAACATGTCATTTATTTGAAAAGTAAAAAGGAAACATATCCAGAAGTTCATAAAAAACACATGTACATATTTTGAAAAAATCTCAAAAAATTACCATACGTAGAGAATTTGAGATTCTACATTCCTAAAAACTTTAAAGACCAAAATCATTCTCATTTGAAAGTTATGGCTAAATAAAAAAAGAGACATATTCATGTACAAGCACTGAATAGCATTTATTAGTCGTTCATGTTTAAACATGTCCTTTGCACTAATTGAGGCTACGAGTAGGTTCGGTCGTCAGTCTTCAAAACCGACCGACGTGTAGAATATGCTATTCTACACTCAACTATAGAATATCAGTTCTATATATATGTATATATACATATATATGTATATATATGTGTGTGTGTGACATACTCCTTTTTACGTCCGTATATAAAGATATTTGTAAAATATGCTAAAAACTATGTACTCCCTTGCAATTTGTTTTCATGCAGTTCACATTGGAATATCTTATAATTAGTATGTGAGTGTATCGAAAGTGATAAAGTAGTATTTCAAGTTCATTTAGGTTGTATTTTAAAGATGAGAGTAACTACACCCGGGACTAGAAGGTATTTTTCATATATATATATATATATATATATATATATATATATATATATATATATATATATATATATATGTGTGTGTGTGTGTATGTATGTATATACATACATATATACATATATATATATATGAAAATATATATATACATATACATACTGTATATGTATATGTATATGTATATGTATATGTATATGTATATGTATATGTATATGTATATGTATATGTATATGTATATGTATATGTATATGTATATGTATATGTATATGTATATGTATATGTATATACACACACACATATGCGTATATATACATACATATACATACATACATGTATATAAGTACATATATACGTATATATACATGTACATACATACATATATATGTACTTACATACATACATGTATGTACATATACATATATATACACACACACTCCGAATGGGGCACCATGATTTCAAATGTCTGAATTCAAGCCATATTCGGGTGTATTTTTTTGAAAAATTTAGTTTCAAGGTATATACTCATATATAATAATTCAAATAAAAAACATAACTTTGAAAAGATATACTCAAATTCAAAGATTTTGAATGAATTTTGATCACATGCTTTGTTGATTTATATATAAAATCAGCACATACATACAATCAAACTATCATCAAAAAGGGAAACTCTAGTTTCAGTTCAAACTCGTCTGAACTAGTTAGTAATTAAACTAGTTAAACTCAACATCCTAAAACTTTCAAAAAAATTCACGTGCAATACATAAGGGAATATACTCGTTTTGGACAATGATGCCTAGGATTTATGATGCCCTAAGTAATTATTATTATTATTATTATTATTATTATTATTATTATAAAGCCTCTTTTCTACTCCCGAGAGTAGTTACTCCTTATGTCATATGTCACAACGTAGGGAGTATCTCGCGTAATAGAGGATATGTATGTGCAGTATGCAAGTATATATATATATAGGTGCTGGAGAACAGGTAGGCTACTCTAGTGAAAAATCAAAATTTTCTACCGCAAAACCAAGAAACCACTGCAAGTTATAGATCACAGAATTTCCACTAGACGAGCAGACCCGTAGCAGAAGTAGAGTCGATGTAGCCCGGTGGTGCAGATGTAGTCGTACTAGTGTCGCGCCTCCCCAACAACTCTTTGTGACTGTCGCAGGTTGCGGATCGTCCTAGCGTTGAAGCTTCGTAGCAACACCTCCAAGTATCCACACGTACGGGGCAGGAACACCACACGCCGGAGTGCTAGTGCCGGCTGCGCGGTTCTGGACAGAGGATGGGTGACGACTAGGGTTTCAAAAATTCCGAATTTCTGATATGTCTCTTCGTGTATTTCTCCCACCACAAAGCCACCACCTCCTCCCTTTATATAAACGTCCCATAACGGGTTTCAACCCTTGAAGCCCATTAGGAACTCTAAGCCCATTACAACTCGGATCCCTATCCGAACTGGTTACAGCCCCTTTAAGCTTGTGACCCTATAGTTCACGTGCACTCGAACATGGCTGGAGTACCCCTATCGATTGTTGAGTACTCCTACTCGACCATCGGGTACACCTATTCGATCATCGAGTACTCCTACTCGAATATCGAGCATTCGACCAATAGTCGATAGCGGCCCCTAGCAAGACTTATCGACTCCCGAGTACATGTAAAGATCGGACGAACCTCAATAATGTTCTATAGCCTCACGATATTGGTCAAACCCAAGGCGAGTTGTTGTCATCCTTATTTGGATGGCTCGACCACTCTTTCTCGATGCCGTGACTCGGATTCCCCGAATACATCGAGTTAACTCTTTAACTCGATGACTCGAGTAGCATGGCCATGTGTTTATGGAATTCGACTACTCGAGAGGCTTAGAGATATCTCTCCCGTTGTATGGAGGGGCAAATCCTATCTTGATCGACCACGCCTCGCAGCTTGTTTCATGACAAACCCGAAAGCTATCTTTATAACTACCCAGTTATGGAGTAGTGTTTGATGACCCCTAAGTAAGCCATTACGCATATTAAGAACATGCGACAATCTCAAGTCGAAGGATATAGCATACACATCATATATGAGACGAACTGATGATATGAAATAAAACAACGTTCTCGCAGTGTCTCATAGTGGGTCGATGTCCAACACCATGTTCTCTAACATTATTATTGGTTTGATATCTCCATATCTATGACCCGTGAAATATGGTCATCGATCAATACATATGCTAGTTTACTCATATGTGTCCTCATATGATTATCGACTAGGGACCCCTCTTTTAGAATGAACATCATAACGATGAATACAGAGTTTCACAAACAAGTCATGCACTTTGTTAATCAATATCCATGATGTTATTCAAAGAACAATCTCATAGTTCATGAACATTTATGGAAATATAATCATTTCTATGATTGTCTCTAGGGTATATTTCCAACAATAGGACCATCTAGGTGGTATATACATCTTTTCAGAGGTAGTATGTATATTGTTTTAGTCATACTCCTTTTTATTTGCATATACGAAGGTATTTGCAAAATATGTTAACAACTATGGACTCCTTTGCAAATTTTTCACGTGATTCATATTGGAATATCTTATAATTAGTATATATGAGTATATCCAAAGTGATAAAGGAGTATTTCAAGTTTATTTAGGCGGTATTTCAGAGGTAGGAGTAACTACTCTTGGGAGTAGAATGTATGTTTAGCATATTTTTAGAATATATAGGAAAATCTTATAAGGAGATTTTATATATGAAAATACCACCTAAATGAAGAGAAAGGAACTTGAAAATAGAGTTAATATATAGAAGAGAAAGGAGGAATATACAGCCTAAACAAAGGCAAAGAAACTTATTAGAGTCCAGCCAGTACAAAATTTGAGTTTATGATCCGCCTTTAGTCGATGAAAATGCAGAGCGAGCTCATTCTTAAACAGACGCTTCTGATTTGTGACACTTGGAGTTTTATTTTCGAAGATCTTGTCGTTTCTTTTCTTCCAAATCTGCCAAGCCGCTATAATAAATATTTTCATGAAGTAGCTTGTCCTAGCACTCAGCCTGGTTCTTTCGAAATCTTCGTGACCGTGTCATCTGTGTTGTCCCAGCTTATATTTTTATCATATTCCAGCAGTACCGACTGAAGGAGCAATGAAAGAAAAGATAATTATTTAAAGTCTCCTCTTTGCTGTCTCGGGCAGAGAATACAATAGTTATCATCTTCAATGATAAAATGTCTTCTTCTCAGCATATCCTTGGTATTGAGGCGATCAACTAATACAATCCAAGCAAAAACTTTTAGTTTCGTGACGCATTTGTTTTTTCCAAACCCATACGAAAGGCCTTGGAGGAATGAGCTCCCTGAAGCAAAAATTATAAAATCCTTGGGACAAGTACTTGGTCTTACTCCATATGTAACTCCAGTTATCCATTATTTGTTTGCGAATTGTTTTTCACATATTTCCTCTAACATTGCTTTGCCATATTGGTAGTATATTACAGTATACAAAAATGAACTGCCACAGTGTATCAACTGCTATAACTTTATCTGATTTTGTTTGATGTCACAATATGCATGAATAGTTTACTATCTCCCCTAACATAATGCATTAAATCCATGGCCACCAAATAAAATATTGTGAAGACACCATATCTTCACAACAATTCTTAACCACTGCCCGAAAACTTTGCGAAATATTCTCATTTGTAGATCTCATCTGGGCACCCAAACAGTTACATG
Source organism: Otatea glauca (assembly GCA_036346275.1). Classification (NCBI taxonomy): domain Eukaryota; kingdom Viridiplantae; phylum Streptophyta; class Magnoliopsida; order Poales; family Poaceae; genus Otatea; species Otatea glauca. Next base: position 57,501,572 of record CM070722.1, on the reverse strand, counting down.
CACTCCCCACTGTTATATTAGCAATGGAGTCTTCGCAAAAAAGAATATTAGAATATTCGTTCCATCTTCACTATATTTCTTCCCCATTTCTGTGATTCACTAGTTAACATGTGTCATATCGGCCATGCATGCAAAACCTAAAAACATCATGTCACCCTGTCCAGCAAAATCTTATAGAGCTGAAACTCTATTGGAAAACAAACCCACTCTCTGAACGATACTTGTTCATTTTATACGCACAATGAAACTCGTCAATTTCTTACACTGCATAATTTAAAGTCAGACGAACTTAGCGCACAAGACATCAATCAAAATTCGTTAAAAAATAAAAATAAAAGTCCTACGAAATTGGCCCGAACAGTCACTAGAAGATGGTCTCTGCTGAATTCCATCTATGTCGGTGTCCCTTTCTTTGTCAGTCTACATCATTGAGTATTTCATCCAAAGTTTATACGGATGTTTAGTTTGAAGCGAACATTTACCAAATGTTGGTTAATAAAAATTACTAAGATTTTCCTGCCTGACTGGATTTGGCATATCTTTGGTTTGCTACCAAAATTTTGGTGATATTCATTGCATTTAGCCATCCTAATTTATTTTCTTGCAAAATATTAGTCAAATCGTGAGCATCCATTTTCATGACTGAACTTTGATAACTACAAATTTTGGCATATTAGTAGGGCAAATTTTGGCAGAAACCAAACAAACCCATGGAAACAATTGGTAGGGCAAATTACCTGCATAGTGTAGTGGCCTAGTGGGCCTCTTGGAAACATCTTTCCTTGGTATTCCCCATGACACCATACTCCCTCACGACATTGCCATTGGAAAAGTTGACAACCGACAATGTCTTCTTCCATATGCTGCTGCGTAGATGCGTTATGATGGGGCGACTGCTCCAATGGAGGAGTTGGCCAAAGGCATCACTCTTTCCTGCGGTGCCCTACCTCGTAAGTGCGTCTTCCCGCTTGCTGAAGCCTGCATCGCTGCATCTTTGACTGTGTAGAATAAGGCATTGCTGCAACGGCACAGGAGCTTAACTGTGATGGTGTTCCTCATTCCACTGTGCCAATTAATTGTTCCAAGCTAAAATGGCAAAATATCAGTAGAGCATTTTGACATCCATTGGTGTCTCTGAATCTTTATGAAATACTATATCAGAGTGTAATGTTTAGTATCAAATACAACTCTAAAAAAAGTACCAAATACAACCTCTAAGAAAAAAGGAGCACTTTACTTACACTTCAAAAAAAAAGTCTGTGAACTTACATTTCAATTTTCAGGTAGATTTTTCTTTCGATAAGGAGGCACTGTCAGATGAGTACTTTATAAGAGGATGTTTACATTGATAGAAATAATCTTGTAATAGGAAAGTTTTAGTTTAGAAAGTTTGTATTAAGAAAGTTTAAGATGAAGAGTTGAATTAGGACAAGGAGGTGGAATCCTATTCCGCTTATGAGGGTTGTAGTTTTTGGTATAAATAGAGGGGTAGACCTGAGTTTTGTAAGAGAATAGAACGAGAAGTAATAAAAGAGAAAATTGTCCTGAAATTTTTGACGTTATGTTCTAACAATTAGTATCAGAGTCTAGAATTTTAGATCAAAGTGAGACTCTTAAGGATAGCCATCTCGGGGCGGCACCCGAGGAGGCGGGCGGCTACGCGCATCTGGCGCAGAGGCGAAGGCCTCGGGATCGTCACGGCAGGCACAGGGCGCTGCTGGCTCGGCGTGTGGCCAAAACCCAAAGGCGTCCACGCGCATGCGCACGAAACGGCCGGTGGGGCGATCGAATCTGTTCATTCGTGCGTGCTGAATCAGAAGGCGATACAGGCGAGATTTCTTCTGGAGTCACGTACGAGGGAGAGCAATAGAAAGCCATCGTCCTCGCGACACTAGAAGCTCTAGACGGTAGTACGCATGCATAATCTAGCCTTGTGCGGCAACTAGCAACATACGACAGTAAAGGACATCAGTCCTAGTACGTGTAAGCAATCAACAGAAGTCAAGAAGCTTCAGATTGTGGGCGTTTTGGCGTGAGGAGCAGCAGAGCTTCTCAATCGAGCGTGAAAGATGATTCAGAGGGCGTTGAAGAGATGCGTTCGCCGTTCAAAGTCAAGTTCGTCGAAGATGAGTCCAGGATGTTGAGGAGTTATGGTCGTCGTTTTAGATGTGCGTGCACACAAGAGTTCTTGCAGGTGTGTCCAAGTTCTCTCGTGGGTAAACTCTAATGTGAGTCTATGTCACCGTCAAGTTGCGTTACCGGTGAAAAGACAATTGGAGCTGAAGTAAAAGGTCGTAATCGTCGGCGATGTGCGTCACCGGTGGTATGGCCAGCAAAAAGAAGACGAAACTCCTTGGAGATGCGTTCAACATCCTGTATCGAGTGTTTAGGCAAATCGTAGTTGAGGTCGATTGCCTTAATAAGTTAGAGTTGCGTTACAAGATTAAGAGGGTGATTGATAGAAATAATCTTGTAATAGGAAAGTTTTAGTTTAGAAAGTTTGTATTAAGAAAGTTTAGGATGAGGAGTTGAATTAGGACAAGTTGGTGGAATCCTATTATGCTTATGAGGGTTGTAGTTTTGGGTATAAATAGAGGGGTAGACCTGAGTTTTGTAAAAGAACAAAACGAGAAGTAATAAAAGAGAAAATTGTCCTGAAACTTTTGACGTTGTTCCAACCAAGGTTAAAAAATTCGGCGAAATTTCGGATTTCGGACCCCCGAGTTTGGAAATACCGGATGAATTTAAAATTTTTCGAAAAATTTGAAAATGCTACAGTAATTTCGGAATTTCGCGAATTTCGGGAAAACCGCGAAATTTCGGATTTTGAACCGGTTTTGCAGGTTTTGTGGCCGGATTTGACCGAATGGCATCAATAACCTATAAGAAAGTGATCTTCAATGATAATTTGTCCAAAAAGTTAATTTTTTAGACATTTTAAAGTTTGAACAGAAACACTGTCGGAATTTTATAAAATTGAGAAAGTCTTTTCATGATATGAAAAATTTATGGTACCATAATAAGACAACTAAGATCATACAGAAAAATTTTGAAAATATTTTAACTTCTTTTGTTATATTTTAAAAATAAAAAACAGAATTAGCATTAACAAGGTAGTAAGAGTGTTAGAATTTTATAAATTTATTAATGTCTGATCATCACCTGAAATTTTTATGAGAAGTTATTAATTATGTGATAACCCTTCTGTAAAAGTTTTAGAAAATTTGAACCTGTTTTGGCTACTCAATTAAAATGTATAAATGGTATGAACACGCGCTCTGAAGTCCGAAAACTGGGAAGTAACATATTCACATTTGTTGGGAATTTTTCTTTTTTGATCATGATCTCAAAATTTTATGAGAATATATTCGATGCGTTCCAACTATGTACAATTTTTTTTATAATTTTTGCATGCTCGAAACTATTCCAAAAAAATGTAATGTCAAGTAGCATTTCCATATATTTTGAGATTTTTTTATGGTTAATCATGATGTCAAAATTTTATGAGAATATGATCAATGCTCTAAGAACATCCAAAAAATTTTACATAATTTTTTCGTACTTATAACTATGAGAAACAAAATTTCAAAGAAAACTTAATGGCAAGGATAATTGGTCTTTGCTTTACAAAGATGTTTTTTGGCTTCATGTACATGCATGCAGACCTCAATAATTGTCCCTTGCTTTATAGAAGACAGTAGCTCGTTTCACATGCATGCACTGTACACTCATTTTCACTTTCCTCTACTTCCCGCCTCTCAAGCCAAGTGACCTTCCTCTCCTCGATCCGCCCAAAATCCGCCAAATTCGGGCATTTCCGACCGTCTGCAGCAAGATTTGGGCATAAGTAGTAAATTTCGGCCTCAAGCGAAATTTCGGGTTGGTTTAGCGAAATTTGGTCGAATCATCAAATCGCCAAAGAAGTCGCTTTTTCCGAGCAAACTTGTTTAATTTTCGGTTTAATTCATGTATTCTAGTCTACTCTGTAGAATGAAGATGATCTAGTAGAAAAATAGAAGAGATTAACCAACAAAAACATGGAGATGATCCAAGAGAAAAATGAAGAGATTAACCAACGAAAACATGGAGATGATCCAAGAGAAAAGCGAAGAGATTAACCAATGTAAATATGAAGATGATCCAAGAGAAAACAGAAGAGATTAACCAATGAAATATGAAGATGATCCAAAGAGAAAAACATAAGTGCTTAACCAAATAGGATCTAGCATGTCTTCGCTATTTGACTACACCGATCCATACGCCGATCCGCACGCGCGGCACTCATCCGTTAGTGTCGCTTATCTTTTCCATCGAGAAACCTAGTGCTTGGGAGTCTCATTATGAACATTGGAAGTCCGCCTGGCTACCACGGATATGACCGGGAAGAATACAAGCAACAACATGAGCGGAGGTATCACGAGGTCATTGTTGACAACGCGGAGGTGGAGTTTCAACCACAGTCCTACTACTACTCGTAGGTACGTCATGCAAATATATATTAATTTCATTCTCATATGCAATGGTCTCTCAAAGGCTTAGCATTTATTGGTACACTTGAAGAATTAATTAGGCCACTTTTGTTTGAAGGTTAGAGTGACCAAAATTTGATCATGTTGGCTGGACTTGGCATGCATATGGTGGTCATATAGCACTCTTACCCAGAAGCATTACAACAAGCACTTGCCTCGCATGACCCATGGTAGTCGTACGCATTGTGATGCAAGCATGCAATAAATTCTCATATGTATCCATTTTATTTCGTGTCTATTAATTTTCATGCAAATATATATTGATTGTGTTGAATTGTGACTCTCAAACTCAATTTCAGTCAACATGTCACTAAATTTCTAACTTCACAGGATTTTTAAAAATTCTTTAAGTTTGATCAACACCTCAAAATTTTATACAAATATTAATATTACATCAAGACCATCTACCAAAATTTTCAAAAAATTCTAACATCGTTACAACAAGTTTTCATTTTTTTCCAATGTGTCGGTAAGCCTTTTAATAGGATAGTACCACTGTTCGAATTTTAAAAAATCATCAAGCTTGATAATCATCTGAAATTTTTGTGAGAACATTAATTATGGATCATAACCATGCACAAAAAATTCAATAGTTTCTAACTTCATTTGTACCATTTTCCATTCGGATCAAACTTGTCGGTCGGTGTTCTATCAGACAGCATCACTCTCCGAATTTTTGAAAATTCCTCACATGTGATAATCAGCTGAAATTTTTATGAGAACACTAGTTATGGATTATAACCACGCACAAAAAATCTCAATAGTTTATAACTTCATTTGTACCATTTTTCATTCGGATCAAACTTGTCGATCAGTGTTTTATCAGGACAGTACCACTCTCCGAATTTTTAAAAATTCCTCAATGTGATAATCAGCTGAAATTTTTATGAGAACATCATCAATGTGTCAGGAACCTACAAAAAAAAATTCAAAATTTTTCGTTAACGTTTCGACCTCTTTTCAGCCGGTGCAAAAAACCCGAAATTTCGGTAATTTCGCCAAATTTCGGTTTTTCGCCAATTTCGGATTTTAATTTCGGATTGGACCGGATTTGAATTTTTAAATTCAAATTTTGTCCGAAATATTTCCGAAATCTAAAAATTTCGCCGAAATTTCGCCGTCCGGTCTGGGCCGAAATTTATTCCGAAACCGAAATTTTAAACCTTGGTTCCAACATACATTATGGCATTTTTCCTTCAGGTTATTGGTTCAGTTAATTGCTGTTAAAATTTGTGAACAGGAGTACATGACAGCAGGGTTCCCTCCGGATTTCTCCTCCTGGTCTATTTGCGATTCCTCATGTCGCTGGTTGATTAGCACATTGGGGAATGGAGAGGATCACAAAAATGTTCCCGATCATGCTAAGGTTCTGGAGCCCCAAGCCCAAGAGGCAAGTAGGTAGCTTCTGAAATGTTCATTTACTAGCACTTGCTTGAATTTTCTTCAATGAATAGCTTGTGGACAATGTTGTCATTGGCTATGTAGATCACTTCTCTGAACAAGAAACTCGAAGCGCGAGTTCTATGCGTGATTCTGGCTGCTGTGTCGACAACATATATCTCAGGCTGTGCAATATGATGTTTGATAGTGGATTCTGTCTGAAGATGAAAACCATTCACTAGGACTTGCCATCGAGAATAATGTGCAGCAACCAGCTAGAAGTTTTCCTGTATCTGGTCAATTCATGTCTTTGGCAGCTGTCTGGCCTGGATGGTCAAACTGTAGTTCCTAACAGAGAGATCGGAACAAATCTAATCCAAGCTAACGAAAAGTGTTATCGGAACAAATGGAAGAGAGCACACTAAACATGCTATGGGAAAGAAAGATGTTCCCTCGCAAAAAAGGAAAATTCACCTAACTGGAAAGATGTGCGATACGTGTCTTATTTTCCTGATCTTGCTCTAAGAAACACAGTGGTTCAAATGGAGTGTGAATCAGATGCTCGGTCTAAAACATATAGGCCCAGTGGCGAAGCTTAGAAAAAAATAGTGGGTGTGTTTAGCTAAATTGAGAAAAAATATTAAACAGGTTATATTGTATTTTTATCAGTCAATGGTTAGTTGGTTACTAATAACTAGCAGACTTACCCGCGCAACTGCGCGTCTAGATATTACGATAAAATTATCTTTGATGTACAACTCTACTTCGAATGATTGAAATACAATTGTATTTGTTATATAACTCTAATTATATATAATTAATCTGCACCATTATAACTAGCCCCACCAAAATAAGTGGTTGAGATCATTCTCTTTTTCTTTCGATTAATGTTAGAATTTCTAAAATTTAGGATTATTGTAGGATTTTCTTACCCTTAAAACGAAAGAGATATCTTGAATATCACCAATTGTTTATATATATAGATATCTTATTATTTGAGAAATCCTCGCACAACGTTCACTTGTCAAACTTTTGTAAATCTACAAACAAGTTAACATCAATCAATCAAACAAATTAACTATTGTCTCTATTCAACCCATTTACACAGTTACAATTGATAAAAAAAAATATAAATCATAAGAGAGGCTCACATTACATATTTGCTATTTTGGTCGGTCTACTTAGCCAGCCAGGCATTTGCTGTCTCACGCAGCACTGCTTTCCCTGCTCGCTCGCCATCGCTGCAGTGGGTTTCCCGTTGCTGCACACCCACGCCGACTCCTTGGCATCCACTCTTTGCGACACGCATCAAGCACTCTTGACTCGGTGCGCTGCCATGTCCTCGTGAAGGAAAGACATTGAGTCACGCCCTCTCTCTCTCTCGCTCTATAGTCTTTGCGCGCGTCTAGGGTTCAAGTATAATTATGCAAGCGGCAATCGAAGTCACTAATTGACAAATTAGGCCTCCAATAAGCAGCGGCCCACCAAGCCATATGACACATGAATCAGCTCATCCACGAGCAAAGCTTTTTCTTCCTCTAACCACGCTTGAGCATGAGTGCATTCGTTGTCACTGTACCAAAAATTAAGTATCACTACTAAAGGAGTACTTAGGGTTCAGCAACTGTAGCACCAGCCTAATGAAGTCCCCTCCCCAGTGGGCTACGCCCTTGTATAGACCTTTGAATTTTCAGAAAACCAAGCAATTTAAGAGCATCTCCAATACACAGTAGTTTCAAGTAATAGTTTCTGAAAGGCAAAATTAGCTACATGATGCTGATTTTTTTTATTTACTCTAGGATACCGGTTTTTTTACCTTTGCTGTAATATACTATAGAATCACGGCTATTTAACGAAACACACTAGGGTCATTAAAATATACTCCCTCTAGGCTGCAAATACTAATCGTTTTAGACATAATATCACATACCAAGGAGAGATTAATTAGGGTGCTTATTTCCTATTGCACCCATATTAAATAGGTTAGAGTGCTCTCCAAAGTCAATAAATACTTGTAGTCCATGTGATTTGAGCCCGTGCCTTGAAGCCAGCAGTCCAGGTTCGAGTCTCTTTACTCACTCGTATTTTGGTTTTTTTCCTGTTACTTGCCGCGCGTATAGCATACTACTCGTTGCCGCCAAAGTATTTCCTTTACTCGTATTTGGTTTTTTTGCTGTTACTTGCCGCGCGTGCTCTTTTTTAATCGCTGCTACCGCGCATATACAATACTCGTTGCCGCCAAAGTAGTACGGTTGAAGGAGTACTACTAGTGCAAGTTTGTGATTGCAACAGCCACTGCATGCATAACGAAGCGGCACATTTGGAAAAAATAACAAGGCATCCAAAGTAGATGTGCATGCCAGGGGTAAAAGAGTCCAAATACTCCCTTAATTCACTCAGCGACCAGTTTTTGCATGCAGTGAGAAAAATGCTCCAGCGACTAGTATTTGTAGCCTCGAGGGAGTAATATCCGACTAAAAGAGGAGAGAAGGTGAGGTGCAAAGTCTGTTTTGCCTTGACAGTTGGAGTCCAGTAGTCGGGAGACATTATTAATCCTAGATTTAATCCCTAATTAACCACAAATGATAGGTACTGTGGCAATGGTCAGTCACAGGAGGAAACACGGGAAGGGGAAGGAAACCAAGGGCGACCTTGTTGAGGCGTCACTACACATGCCCTTTATTCTTCGTCAATACTCCCTCCCATCACAAGTAGTCGTCGTTTTAGATATTGGTATAGTCAAATTTTAGAAACTTTAATTGTTAATATCTTTTTAAATATTTAAATTGGATACATAAAAATTATATATGTAGATTCATCTCGAAAAGTACTTTCATCATAATTTTATTTAGTTTTATAAATATATTATAATAGAAATAGGTGGTAAGTTATGTTTTATAGACCGTGTCAATGTCTAAGATGATAGCGATTTATGACCAAAGGGAGCATATAATGGACTGTAGCCTATAGTGGAACTCAGAATCTCTGATAATTCATAAACCAATATCAAAGTGACCTGGTTCGGCTGATTTTTATTAAGATGAAGATCTAGCTCAGCTCGACTCTTTCCACTAGTGGTGAAAATAGGTCGATATTTTCCACCCGATCTGGATCTAGATTCGGTCGGGTCTAGATTCAAGAAGGGATTTAACTATCCGGCTGGATCTGGGACTGGATCTGGACACTTGAATCCGAATTTGGGATTAGATTCGAAGCGGTCAATATCCAGTAAATATGGGATGGGATCCGGATATCGGATTTTTTCAATTTGGATATCAGATTTTTTTTCAATTCGAATATCAGATTTTAGTCTAGAAAACACAGTTTGACCACTAATTTCTATTATAATATATTTCTAAAACCCAAAAAATTATAATATTATGAAAGTACTTTTCGAGACAAATCTACACATATGATTTTTATGTGTCTAATTTAAATATTTAAAAAGATATCGACAGTCAAAGTTTTGAAAGTTTAATTACATCTATATCCAAAACAACAACTATTTTGACCAAAGAGAGTAACTTGCTATTATGATCATGTACTTATATGGTTTGATTCAACATATATTACTTTGTATATGAGTGCATTATCCGTACATCTTTATCCATTTCGACTCGAATCCATCACATATTCGTTCCGTGTCTGTATCTCGAATAATCCGGATTTATATCTGTAATCGACTAGCTCAAGAAAAAAAAGTTAGGATACGAAAAGAGCAATATCCGCCCATTTTCAACCCGTTTTTACCCTACTCTCCGCTAAAAAAATCGTATAAAAACAAAACATGTTACGATGGCCCGCCAATTTTGGATCAGGATGACTCACGGGGGTACTGCATATGCGCCTTGAAGCTTAGCATCTGTTTAAACCAACCGAAAGATTTGGTTTTTCAATCTTCTTAGTTCGAGGAATGCGGCTAGTTGTGAAAATATTTACTGATTCCAACTACACTTCGTTCTCACAACAATACTTTGTTATTATAGCTAAAAAATATGCTCCCGACTAATTGAATATGCCCTCCTCCTAAACTAGCTTTCTAGAGAAAGCAACTAAACAAAACATGCGTTGACCACCGCGACGTTGCTAATGATGCAGTCAATGACAACTTGGACGTACGCGGGCGCTTTTGACGTAACTGAGAGGTAGTTACGTTTTGTTCTGTTCTGCTTTCGACTGTTGTCCTGCTAAAATTTAGTAGCGTCCACTGAATTTAGTAATTATTTGATTTTCTACTAAATTTGATAAGATTACCTCCTTCTGGGCTGGCTGTTAGTTCCAAAATTATCATAAAACCAAATAGCCCCCGTAGTCTATTGAAATCTAAACCCGAGCCAGAGTTGAGATGTGTGGACTTTTTCCTCCAAAAATTGTGAATATGCATACACCAATGCCTGACCAACCGGGCAGCGCAATAACTCAAAATACTACACATACCAACGGAGGTGCCCAAATGGGCAGGCCTATTAAAAAACGGCATGATCCGTTTAGGCACAACCCGTTTCGATCCGACTAATAAACGGATTGTGTCATGTTGATCCACATATCGAGGAGGCAGTTCAAACACGGTCTACGAGGCTAACAGACCTTGTTGTGCCTGCGTCAAAATAAGTCAAAAAAATCCGAAAAAATTAAAAAATATGAAGAAAAAAAATACAAAAAAAATATGAAAAAAATCAGAAAAAATCATAATCGTGTCAGGTCGTACCGTGCCGATCTAAGCACGACACTAGCGAGTAACCGTACCATGTTCGAGCCGGGTCAATAGTGCGGTGCCTCGTCCCAACCCGTTTGGACATCGGTTCAAGCGCAAAAGATACGAACACAACTCCCGGAAATTTAAACTTCTTTCTCCCGTCTCCCTCCTTCCGCTTCCAACTCGCGATCTTCCTCACGAAATCCAAAAAAGCCCCAAATCGCGGGCCTTCGCCTCGAATCCTCCCAAGCTCCCACGCCAAGCCGCCGACCCTCCGTAGCATGACGGGGACCGATCGCCTCTACGCTATGATCGAGCCGTACGACCTCGAGCCCCCGCAGTTCCGCCCCGCTGCCGCCACCGCCACCGCCGGCGAGTCTACAGTTGCGACCGGCTGGTGAGGTGGGACGAGGAGCCCGAGACGTCTCCCTTCCCCGAGGCGGTAATCGAGCTCCCCCTCCTCGGTTTAACCTACGTTGAGCTCGCTTTCGCTGTAGTTTGGAATAACTGCGCGATGAATTATTTCTACATTGGAGAAGTGCTCGTCTGATTAAACAGTAGCATTGGCGCATTAAGGTTGTGAGGATGCTGTATTGGGCGCTTAGGATTAAGGTGCTCAGCACGTGGTGAAAAGGTGGGAGTTTTTGGTTTTTTGGAAGATTGTGCTGGTTACTTGTGCGGTTCTGTTGGTGCGGCGAGTGCTGTTTTACGTGTTATTGCGGATGTAGACTGTAGAGGGTTCAAGCCCAACAAATTCTCACTTTTGCACTTGCGTTGTAGATTGAAGTTAGCTAAGGCTGTAGATTGAAGATTTACCACTGGACTGATTCACAAAGTACATCTTTTCCAAGCAATTTTTAGACTGCATGTGTATTTAATACTTTAGTGGTGTGTTGTTTGTTTAGATGCATATGCTACTCTACAGGGAAAGACAAAGAGATGAATTTACTATCCTGTATGTTGAGAAGCATGTGAGATGTATATATGCTTGGGAACGCATGCCTTGCCCATGATCAATGAGTGAAATTTCCTTACAATAGTAATCAGTTGTCTATGCCTCATTATTTTCTAATTCCTGCCCAAAAAAAACAATTTGTATTAAAGTATTATTCTGGACTTATCCAGATTATTTCTGTATGATTTATTGTGAAAATCAGGGAACCGACGTATTCGAGCAAGAGACAAAGGATCATCCTGACATAAGTAGCACAGCAGGCAGCCTTGGTGTTGGTAATATTACTTTATGACTGCAGTGATGAAATGAGCACCATAGAGGAATCAGGAGAAAACATATATTATGATTGCCCACTCCGTGAACAAACAGGCATATGGGTACCTCCTTCTGTTCCACCGATGACAAAACATGATCATGAGGAGTGGCAAAAGGGATTTGTTGGTTCTAATGGCGGGTACTTTCCAGAAGAAGAATATAAGTGGGATACCGATGAAGAAAAAAAGGAGATGACAATGTGGGATGTGCTTGCTGGGATGGTTCTTGTAGGAAAAGATAAAGTGTTATCTATTTCATCATATGATTTTGGGAGACATATCATGTCTCTGATTTCACATTTTCTTCTTCAAGAGGCTTTGAACTTGAGGGACAAGGCTCAAACACTTGCAGATGCCAGTGATGGTTCTGAACATGCTCTCCTTGAGACAGAACCAACAAAGTGGTTGCCTGATAGTGCTGCTCCTTCTTGCATGCTTTGTGGAGCACATTTTCATCCAATAATTTGCTCTCGCCATCATTGTCGTTTCTGTGGTGGGATATTTTGTGCTGGCTGTTCAAAGGGTAGAAGTTTGATGCCTCCAAAATTCAGGACTTCAGATCCTCAGAGGGTCTGTGATGTTTGTGGAGTACGTCTTGAATGTATTCAACCTTATTTGATGAATCAGACCAGTCACGCTTATCAACTTCCAATTAATGATTTGACAGACCTGAGCACATTGAGGTCGTGGCTAAACTTCCCATGGGCACACACAATGGAGTATGAGATATGAGAGGTGCTTTCATGTTTTTCTTTTTGACAGTTGCACAAATATTAAAGCAAGAATGAAAGGTAGATGGTGATTATTTACCCCTTCGCTTGCTTCAAGATTTGTGCAACTTGTATTAGAAGGAAAAGCATTGAAGCACTCCTCATGAGATATACAAGGCTGCAAATTCCATACATGGGTATTGTAATGTATGCTATGCGATACTCTTAGTACCTACTCATGTTAACTAATTTGGTCGATTACCATTCCATTGTATCAGTATTCTCTTGTATATCACCGTTTTTTCTATGAAATATATGTACCTGTGCCTTTGTTTTCTTCTTGAAACATATCTCTGCTCAATCAAGAGCTATTAAATGTTAGAAGTATTCATTGTCTACCCTGCTCGAGCCCAGCTGAACCCTACCCAACACAACCTAAACTGTATTTGGTTTATAACCCTAAACGACCTTAGCCCCACTGCGCCATTTCGTATTCCAACCCATTTCAGCGATGTTGGGGCGGAGATAATGGCAATTCTTATTGTGCCACTCTATATATTAACCTTGTGGGTTTGGCCCATTCTGCTCTCTGATAGATTTGTGCTACAGTAGTATCTAACCCAGGTTCTCTCAAATCTAACTTCACCAAACCATTTTTCTTTCGAAGCCTTTTCATTACACTAATCAACATTCATTTTATTAATCCATTACAGGCCTACGTAAGTACCTATATGATTGAATTCTTATATGCGCAAGGTAAATTTTTTGACGTTCATGCTTCCCAAGTATTTGATAAATCAGTGTTCTCTACAAGCATGTAAAACCTAACTACCTAACTTCTCTAGGCACCTTGTATATGGTACCGCCGTACAAGTAATAGGAACATTTATTCTAATTTCCAGAATGATTTTATTTGTCTAAATCATGGAATCATTCTTATGCATCCTCTATCCTACGTTTGTTAGACAGACATAAGCTTTGCACCACCTGCTGAAGTCCCTTCTGAAATGAATTCTTTCCTTTATACACTTGACAACATTAAATTAGTCCATTCAAATTCCACCTCTTTTTACACTACACTAAGTTTCACCATATGCTGCTACTGAAGCAATCAATAGATATTTTCAGTGTTCATTGTTTCATAGATTCAGTTTACATAAGCTGATCAAATGTTTGTTAATTTTGAGATCACAATTAAGTCTAAAGCTTGTTTTTTTTCCAGCAGCTTATTCAATCGGTCGTATGGAGTCAATTAGAACAATACTCATCAAATTTTCTATGTTTTAATGCAACGTTCAGGTAGGAAAGCTGAAGCCAGAGAAATCCATCCCTGATTCGATTCTTAGAGCAAAAGGCCTTGCAATAATTACTGTGGTAAAGGTTGGAATGATGGTAACGTACAAAATTGGTACTGACCTGGTTGTTGCTCACAGAGCTGATGGTTCCTGGTCCCCTCCTTCTGCCATCTCTACTTGTGGTGTTGGATATGGAGCTCAGGTCACAGTAACCTGTCAAGTGGATTTTCATCAGAGATGCTTGTTTATTATTATAGCTAAGACCTGCTAATACATGAAACATTTGTCCATATTGCACCTTGCAGGCTGGAGGTCAGATAGCTGACTTCATTATTGTTGTGAGGAACACTGATGCCATCAAAACTTTTAGTGGAAATGCACATCTGTCAGTTGGGGCTGGTGTTAGTGCTTCGGCTGGTCATCTTGGACGAGTGGCAGAGGCTGATTTTCGTGCTGGTGATGGTGGGTTTGCTGCCTGTTACACATACAGTTATAGCAAAGGTATGGTGTAAATTAGTAGCAGCTGAGCAGGATTGAACTACTTTTCCCCCCATTTTACCATTTGTCCACATTGGTCCAGGAAAATACTCTTCTGATGTTCCTTATTCTGTTCACTGCAACAACAATAACAAGCAAGCCTTTTGTCCCAAAAAGGTTAGGGTAGGGTAGAAAAGAAACCCAATGTTCCTTATTCTGTTCACTAGTTAGAATAAAAAATCAGACAGGACCAAGTTTTCTTGAAAATTATCTAGTTCAGGGAGTAGATGTTAGGTCCTTTTATTCTGAGTTTTGAATGATTCACACTAATCTGTGTGTGTTTCACATTATTAATTGTGAAATGCAAACTACTTATTTCACATTAGGCTTAGAAATGTGCAGTAAAAAGGCAAGTTACAACTTTTGATTCCACCAAGTTGGTTAGTTTCCAACCAGCTCTAATCTGTTACCTGTTGACTTTTGGCCAAGCAGTGGCTGCCAGGACAGCTTTGTTCTCGCAGATAACTGTCAGGAACTAGTTGTCACCCAGCACTGTAGTGAACATGCAAATATTGTACTCTACTATCGAAGTTCCAAGATTATGGTTTAGGCATTAATATCTTTCGTCTGTACAAAGTAGTTTGTTCTTGAACACATACATCCAACATTCTGACTCAACTTCCTATGGTAGCTTTTAGACAAAGAATTATTTTCTGAAAAAATTGATTGGTAGACTTCAGCTATGTGGCCATTTGCAGTGGCCACATACCCTGGTTATGATGTCGCTTATGGCAGCAAATAACAGACAATATAGCATCTGCAAAGTTGTACTTTCAGGCAGTTGAATAAAGGGAAAACATGGTCAGGTATTGCAGGTAGCAGCTTCAGAGTAGTACATTGAGATAATTTAATAAATCAACATGTGGTGCTTAATGCCTGAGAAGTACATTGTTACATATAACTTATGAAACATATTTAATTTGCCTATTTGTGTATCTTCGTAACAGAAGTATGATAAATGGCATTGCAGCTTTTTGTTGCTCAAATCTGACTGTTGAACGAAAATAAATGGAATGGAATTTTTAGTCACATTATTATAGTATTAGGTGTACGCCGATGCTTCTGTAAATGGTGAAGAGTAGAGCAATTAAGCATAATTTGCTTTTGTTAATGTTGCAGGCTTGCAGCACATATCACTTCATATGGTTTCAGTTATTACAGTTGGGTGCATACTGATGTCCAATTGATTGTAGTTGTTAATTTCCAGTGTTTGTTTAGAATGTTAAATTTATACTGTTGATGTCAGTGATGAATACGTCTGTTAAACTCTACTCAATTAGTATCCGCAATTGATGTCTCATTATCTTCCTTTTTAGTCATTTTCTACTCTTTCTTTTTCTCTGACAGGTGCCTTTGTGGGCTGTGCGCTCAAGTGAAGTGTGGTATCAACTTGAAACTCAGAAAATGACCGATTTTATGGTGGTCCAATTAAGGCATCAGAAATCCTTCTTGGTTCATTGGCCAGGCCACCTGCTGCGGCCACTCTCTACAAAGCTCTATCCATTCTATTTGACTAGATCAAAAATTAATTCTCGTCTTTTGGTTTTTGGCACACATTGTGTCCCCTGGGGATTACCCTTCGGTATCTCTAGGTATTGCTTTGCAAGCTTTGCTTATTCCTGGGTGGCGATTAAGCAACTGTACAGTTCGCCATTCATTGGTACATCCATCAAATAGATCATCTATCTAGTGCCACAAACTATTGTTAAATGTTGTACATATAATTACGATCGCGTGAGAAATGAAAGGAAAATAAGTTTGTTCTCGACCATTAGATCATTGCTACATTTTTGGAGACAGAATGTTGCATGAATTGTCACTCTAGTTCCATTTTCATCTATACCGTTTTTAAGCTGCCCGCTGCTTTTTCAGTGTACATATAATAATCTATTATATGTTAAAAGCTCATGGCATATGTTTTGGAGTTGCTAAGAAAAAGGAGAATAGGCTAGAAATTCTCACAAAAAAAGCAAAACATTTAGCTCTTCATTTGTTGGATCCTAACTTGTTGGATCCTAATTAAGTTTGAACTATAATAGACATTAGATGTTATTATCTAAAAATATATATAATCGTCTATTTAGCAGACCCGAGTTAAAACGGCATAGATCAAAAGAAAGAGTTCATGCTAACTACAATAAAAAATAAAAAGAAATTAGCCACTTGATTTTGATACGAACTCTAAATTAAAATCTGTACATAGCTAAAATTCGGAATAAAAATTAGTAGTTGAATTTGTATATAAATTCTAACATAAAACTAATATTCAAAATTAAATAGAAAAATAATAAAAAATTAACGACTTAGATTAGAAAGAATCTATAACAAGTAGAATAAAAAATAACAAAAATTCAGAATAACAAATAAAAGGAAACCAGCCATTTAACTCTCATACAAACTCCAAATTAAAACCTATACAAAGCTAAAACTCATAATAAAAATTAGTAATTGGATTTGTATACGAATTTTAATCTAAGGCCCTATTTGGTATAACTGTAGTTTTTTCTAAAAAGTAGATTTCGGCTAGGTTGCACGGCTGAACAACTGGGCTGAAGAGGTGCAGGTCGAGAATGAGGGGTGAGGTTTGGGATTTTATACTTGGTAGGATGGGGTGATTTTCTTCAACTCTAGTTGCAAAGTCTGAATCCTAGCCCACTGAAGCCGTGGGAAGTTACCCCAAATCAGCTCTTAGCTTTCAGCTTCTCCTAATACAAATGAACTGCTAGCTTTTGACTTCAGGCTGTAGAAAAGCCAGCTGTTTGAAACAGCTTCCAACTTCCAAAGGGGAGAAGCTGAAAGCTGAAGTTGTCCCAAACAGGGCCTAAAATTGATATGCGAAATTAAATAAAAAATAACAGTGAAAAGTAACATAAATTTGGAACAAAAATAAAAGGCAATTAACTATTTAATTTTCATATGAACTCTAGATGAAAATTCGGAATAAAAATCAGATGAAAATTAGCAGTTATATTTGTACATCAATTCTAACCTAAAACTAAAATTTGAAATTAAATTAAAAAATAACAGTGGAATAAAAATAAAAAAGTAGTTAGGGATTATTTTTAAATTCCATACTATGTGAAAAATATGAATTTTAGTTTTATTTAGAATTAAAATTCCAGAGATATGATAATTAGAGAAAAAAAGTAAGGTAAGAAATTTGATATATATATATATATATAATTAACTATTATGTAATAAAAGTCGATAACATGTTTTGTATGGCACTAAGAAAATATAGAATATACTAAAAATTCTCAAAAAAAGAAGAAAACATTCTCTCTTTATTTGGTGGATCTCCACGGAATGGAGAGATTTAGAGGGTGATACGTGTTCACTCGGCTATACTGGTAAAAGCAATGTGATGTGTATTAAATGAAGTACTAAAAGAAAGAGACAAGCATTGCAAAGATGATATAAATGAAAAATGTTATGTTATGCTATATTTACTGATTTGCTATACAATTATTTGGGAAAGAGAGAAACTGAGTTAATATATTCTCTCCTATAATATATAATATTAAAATATCACAAATAGAGTTCTACAACGTCTATTTTGCCAAAAGCAAATTCACATATGTATCACCAAGTTATTTATCCATGATCACATGCGACAATTATTGAGAAACCGAGTGAATATATTCTCTCCTATATTATATAATATTAAAATATCACAAATAGAGTTTGCAAAGTCTATTTTTCCAAAAACAAATTC
Organism: Otatea glauca; assembly: GCA_036346275.1. Lineage (NCBI taxonomy): Eukaryota > Viridiplantae > Streptophyta > Magnoliopsida > Poales > Poaceae > Otatea > Otatea glauca. The sequence goes on along the minus strand of CM070722.1, from coordinate 57,483,441 downwards.
ACATGCATTACAAAGTCATTTATCCACGCGCAAGTTCGTGAGGCAGTTCTTTTAATAATACGTAAATCTCCTCTCCTTTAATCCTACTGTAGGGGTCTGTAGAGGTCACAGGCATCATAGCCAAAGGACCTACGAAGGTGGCAATCTTTTGTACTGCAGCACCGACTCCTTAAACGTGTGAACCATGTCGTGATGTACCGTTGTTTGCATACCCTGTGCTGACCTTTTTTACGGCTGCAGCCAGATTTTTTTAGTTCACTGCTCCTGACCGGTTTCGTGCAAATAGCTGCTCCATGATGACAAGCCTGCATGGACGGCTGCTGTTCTTCATTGATGACATACTACTGAGATTCTGATTTGGCATATACTGCGATCAAGCGGATCCGATCACCAGCCCCCACCCCCACATAATGGATTGGATGCTTGCTGACACTCAAAAAAGGTTAGGCTATTTTTTTTAAAAAAAAACGACAAGCTGTGATTATATTAGATGAAGTGAAGTGAAATCAAATGCAAGTTACAAGGGTGCGGAGACTGCACCCGAGAAGTCGTTGCAGAAAGGAAGAAAAGGTAGTGTTTCTAAGCTTGTCGTTGAAGGACTTGCCCGAGATTTGTTGCTCCCGCATATACCTAGTTGACAGTCTCATCTTTGATCGACTGAAGAATCTGTTCGTGAGTTGCCCAATCGCGTTGAAAAATTCTATTGTTGCGTTCTTTCCACCATTGAACATGTTAGGATTATGAGGGATTTGACACCTTTCCGGACGGTGGACTTGCCGACTATGTGTTGAAGATTCCATTGCTCGAGGCCCCCCGATGGCTTCCACCGATCTGATTGTAGAGTCTATATCCTAGCCCACTGCGCGATGGAGGACCACATACGCCGAATGTGAGGACAGTCTACAAAGAGGTGAAAGACTATCTATAGATTTCGACAGCACGTTTGGTAGAAGTATTGGTTGGGCCATCCCCTAAGCTGCAGGCGTTGTGCTGTCCATAGGCGGTTTTGTTGCGCAAGCCAAAAAAAGATCTCGCATCGGAGCGGGGCCCACGCTGACCAGATGGTAGCGACGAAAGTTTTGTGGGTGCACCCTTGGAATTGTAAGTTATACGCGGAGTGTGCTGAGTAGACGCCGTGTGAGGATTGCGTCCATGTGATAACGTCATCTAACTTCGGTCGAAGATGCACGGATTGTACCTGAGACCATAGATTGACGTACTCCCCTATCAGGTGTGAGTCAAGATGATGTCGGATGTCTCGAATCCAGTTGTTATTTTGCAATGTGTTGAGCACCGATCTTATCTTCCTCCTTGAGTGGTTATACAGTCGGGGTGCAATCTGGCAGGGTGCTACGCCTTGTAGCCATCTAGAAGTCCAGAAGGTTGCCGATCGCCCGTTTCCAACAGTGACCTTTGTTGTCGCCATGAATAGCTGCTGATCAACCCGGTCACACGAAGTCTGCAACCCAAACCGTAATCTTTCTGGGTTGGAATACGTAAGCCAAAGGTTAGGCTATTATCGTTGTGACTAATTATCGATCTAAAGAAGACTAATTGTCAGTCAAGAGATGACTCTTCTAAAATTCAGACCTTGGACTAGCTATATGAGAATAATTTCATACGGGATAACCTTATCTGAGAATTGGGTATTGGGTATTTTGCCTTCGACACCTGGACTCCCTGTCTCCTTCAACTCGTGCTCCCCGGTGGCCGTTGCCGGCGGCAGGCCCCTCTCCTGCGCCTCTCCCCTCCGTCTCCTTGGGCGTTCTCACCTCCTCTGACGTCCTGTCGCCGCTGTCTCCTCCCTTACTCCAGGGGCTGGGGCAACGAGTCTTCCTCTCTAGATCCGCCGCTCAAGCCATGCCGACGTGGCCCCCATCCTCTCCAGATCCGCCGAAAATGACCTTGATATCGTTGTATTTCTTCTTCTTCCTCAGCTCCGGCTAGCACCACCAACGACCTAGATATCGACATATTTCTTCTTCCTCGGTTTCGGATCTAGCGTCGTCTAGATCCGTCCCTCCTTCCTCACCGTCAGCTCTGGCCACTGCCACCTCCATCGTCGACTCCGGTCGCCACCGCCGCCGCCTTAACTCCGGTCACATGGATCATGTTGCCCTTCCGTGGCCACGGCCTCTTTCTTGCCTTGGTACGTCCTCAAACGGTTGAATTCCTCACAATGGCAACAAAATAATGTTTGGATTTGAATTTGATTATAATTCCACTCTACAATTTCATATGTCATTCAAACATTCGAATTGAATTTATAAACCAATTCCAATTCAACTTTGATTTTAATTGGAGCCTCATTTCCATGGATCCAATTCATTTCCCTGAACCAAACAGAGCACTAAAGGCCTTTTTTTTCGAAATCATCACTTTTCTATCCTTCTTCTCCTCGTATTTTAAAATTTGGTCCTCTTCGAAACATAATTATAAAAATAGCTCAATCCCTAACCACAGAAATATAGGAAGGTGACATGTGTCAACTTCCACGCTCCTCTACTGCGAAAGGTCATTAGAACCCCAGGACCACGACAACGTGCCTTCCACGCTACTCAACCGTAGTAGCACGTGCTCCCGCGCTCGCCAGCTCTCCGACGTGGCAGCGCCGGCTTCGACGCTCCCCGAGGGCGGTAAGAGACGGGTGTAGCATGTCACGTCTTTCGCGGCGAGAGGGAACTAAATCTGCGAATGTATCCGAGGAGAGACTAGATTTATATAAAAAAAAATTACAGAACCAAAAAAGCGATTATTTCTTTTTGGTCCGGGTGTCTGCACGTTTCTCGCATAGTCATGGTAAGCTTACAGCCTTACACACTACCATGCGCCAGTGCAACTGTCCGAGTAATATCACCTAGCAGAATACTGTGCTGCGAGAATCTTCCCGTACAATTGCACTGATTTTTGAGACAAGGATCATGATGAACTATTGTGAAGTAACAAGGGAATCAGAACGGACCGGTCGTAACTCATGAATCACCCGACACGCTTACTGGGCCGTGAAACAGACACGTTTACGGTTGGCAAAAAACTGTTACTTTGATTTCTCAATCTCATGGCGAATGGTAGCCCTGTTCTTAGTCGTGTACAACTGTACCTGAGAGAGGGTTGTTGTTGCCTGTCGGTTTAGTGTAAAACTGTCACAGGCTCACACTGACATGCACTCTTTATGTCTCTAACCCTTTCACCTTGGCAGTTTTTTTTTCAGTTTTTGAGCTAGACTTATGCTGACAAGCTTGAACAGATATCCTAAAAAAGAAACTTGACCTTGTAATAACTTTAATCAGCAAAGGCACAACACAATCAATGAATGATCCACATACAATGTACACACTTCTGACAGAAGTACAGCGACAATAGTCATATTAAGGACAACTGAAACTTGGTTACAGGAGCACATGAATGCCACAGAACTTGCAACTACTGCTGAAGGATGAATGATCTCCGTCATTTCTTCAACTCGCCAAAAGTTCCTGCAAGCATTCCTTTTCCCTTGCCATTTTTTGCGTTCTATTTCTCAAGAAAGTAAAAAAAGGAAATGAAGAAAAAATAAAAGAAATAAGTTAACAAGTTGCATAAGCTAAAATAAGTTCAGACCCCTGAAAGAGGATGGATATCATCTGCAGAGGACCATGATACGATCTCTGAATTCCCTTCTCTCCTTCTACAAACACTGAACTTATAAAACAGAAGAACACCGTCCAAATAAATATGAAAAATAAACCCAGGTGAAGAAGAGGCACACTTGTAGCACGATCAGGAGGGATCCGCACGGGTCTTTGAGCTCCCAAGGGTGAGCTCCAGCTCGTCCGAGGCGCACTCCTCGTGTATCCGCTCCCCCTCCCATGCCTTCACCAGTCCAGGTGATTCATTGTTGCCATTGCTGCTGCTCCCAAAGGCAAAATCATCCGGGGCACCATCAACCATCTGAACATCATGATGAGCTGACATGCCACCCATTACCGGGGAACATGTTCCACTCTGTCCAGGGGTGCACACTCTTGAAGAACTGGCAACAGTCTCTTTGAAAATCCCAAAGGGGTTATGTGAAACAAGGTTGTACGTAGGAGATGAGGGTCCAGCAGAAGATATTTGAAACCCTGCTAGCCATGCCGGGTCTGGGGCAATCTGGTGACCGGGGCTCGGCGGTGTGGAGTTGGGAAGAGATGTATAATTTGCCCCAGCCCATGGTGGCTGAACACTTGGGTTCTCCCAATCAGTCTTAATGCGAGGTGTACGAGTTGGGGAGCTGGATGGAGGTGTCACTGGTGCACTAATGGAACCTCCATTGAAATAGAGATGGTGAAGCTGCGGGAACTTAGAGGTGGAGGCAAACGAGGAACTCGAGGAAAGATTTTTCAGCCATGGGATAAGGGAGCTTCCCTCGACACCACCAATGAAGTTGTTACCACCAAGAGTGATCTGGGAGGAGGATCCAGAGCTCGGAAAGGAGGAGGATGCAGGACTTGGGTTGTATGAAGCTCTTGGACTAGGTTGATATGAAGAGCACGGGCTTGGTGAAGCAGACCTACCAATTGGATCACGACGCTCCTGTGAAGGAGGTTTACATCCCTGAAATATGGACAAATAGAACACAGTTAACTCTGTAATTTCTTCCATCCAAAAGAAAATTTAAGTGCAAAGGCAAAAGGTCAACAATTGTATAGCAGATTTTTTTTTATCAGAAAGGAAATTTCCAGAATCTTGGCAATCTCTACAAACAAATGAGAGCACAAACTGAACAGAAACATGCCAGTTTTGAACCATAAAATGATAACCTCAACATGCCATACAGAAGCAAGTTCAAAGAAATTCTGTAATAGCACCCCTAAAAAAAAGAAATTCTGTAATAGCATCAGATGGATTAGTTGCAACGCTTCTAAAATTTTATTTTATTTTTAGTACCAATGGATTACACCATTTGTAAATCAAAAGAATCCTCATGATGTTCAATTACCAGCAATAAGTTGACAGATTTAGCTCAAAAGCGTGTAAAACTATATGCAACATCAATCTAGGTAAATCAATCTAAAGTCAATCTGCTTCTTAGTGAAGAAGTACATCTAACAATTAATGAGTGATCTTTCCATTGAAAAGAAAAACAAGGCAATCACTTGAATGGTGTAATGTTAATAATCAAGTAAACACAACTTCTGCATGCCGCTTAGACCAAAGACAATCAATCCACAGTACGACAGTTGCAAGACCTAGCTGTTGTGGCCGTGTGGGTGTACCTTATAGAACTTGCCTATGCCAATATCCCTTGTCCTGTAACACTAACCTATTCTACACCAGCCTCCAAAAGCACAGTAAAAAAATTATGCTTTTGGTTGCTGAAAGCAATGGTAGCATGTGCATAAGGTGGAAAGATCGTAGCAAGAGCGCCATTTTGTACTGCGCTTCGTGTTTTTCCGATGTGAACCCCTCTTTTTACGTTCTTTCCGGATGTAAGTATGCAGTAACTCTCTCATGCTCATATTTGTCTATGACTTCACCTCTAAAATTTACCTCAACAACTGACCTTAGCTGCTTAGCAGCTTTGGACTGTACCTTCTTTACACGGACCAACAGAAAATGTGACAATTTTCAGGGAAAAAACATACAAAAGTGTAACTTCCTCAACGTGGCAAGACAGAGTACTGAGAATTCTTGTGAAAAGATTCTATGGCAAGCAAAAAGGTCATCCCCAAAAATATCCCTTGGCTCCTCAATTGAAATGTGTTTAAAAAAACGCAATTTTGTCAGTCTCTTAACTCTAGAGCTTTCTTGTTTTTGGAAAATCCTAATTCCGAGCATGCTCAACTGAGGAAGACACATTGCATTCCCCATTCCTAAATCTGGCCCCTGTTTCCCAGACTCTGACATCATAATAGCCTAAATCACAACAAAACCAAGAACCGCACAAGAAACAATATAGCTCAAAGCAAGGAAAATCTTGCTCCAAAGACAACAGATTTAAGGCATATGCGCATCGAACTTAGCGCGTCCAAGATCACTACTTTGTCTCTCTCTCAAAAAAAAAGGCAACTCCTCTGAAGCAACAAAATCACCACATTGTATTCCCCACTCCTGGGCATAGCCGCATGCCATCTCCCTGACTCCGCCATGAAAACAGCCCAAATCCCAGCAAAACAGAGCGTGCATATCCCAAGAAGCCAAATCAAAGAAACGAACACGCTCCAGAGATACGCAGATCGCACTCGCAGCCAAGATTGCTCCTGTGGAGCAACCAGACCACCACCGTCACCCTTGGCGCAGAGCTACAGGATCACGCAAAGATCGGCCGGCGGAACGAATCGAAGCCATCAAGAAGAGAAGAGCCATCCAGCAAGATCGATTACCTTGCGGTAGGTGGTGCCGTCGGGCTCGACGGTCCACCCGGCCTCGTTGCAGAGCGCCTTGAGCACCTCGTTGTTGTCGCAGTGCTTGGGGAGGTTGTAGTTGCCGTAGGCCCGAAGCCCGTTGAAGATCTTGGCCGCGATCGCGCGCCGCCGCCGCTCCCTCCGCCGGTTGTTCTCCCGCTCCCTCCACGTCGGCACCCTCGTGCCCCCCAGGCCACCGCCTCCTCCCCCGGCCCCGTTCGTCATCGGCCCCCGCCGCCGCCGGATCTGCGAGGGCTCGGGATTTGTTTGGAGTTCGCCTCGCTGTTCTTGCGGCCGCTGCTCGCTCGATTATTATTTCTGGGGACGAAGTAGCAGTCTGAAGTCTGAACGCAGCTGCTGCTCGGCTGCTACTGCCGCTGCTGTAGCTGGCTCGGCTGCTTAATGTAATGTAATGCTCGCTGGGTGGTGACATCCGGAGGGTTACCTCTTACCGCCCGCCTCTCCCCGTTTTGCCCTTGGCGTCGGGCTACGCCACGTGCACGGCGCCAGGGTTAGATACGGTACTTCATGGCCGGGCCCGGCTGTCATCGCTATTTCGTGGTCAAACGGGGAGCGGTGGGGCTGGCCGCGTCAGAACGCAATCATGAACCGTGGCCGGCCCGGCTCGGCGAGCGAACCGAACCAAGCGGAACGTCTGGAAATGGGTGGGTGCACGTCACGTGAGGTGAGGGGGAGTGAATCCGGCCGTGAGAGCGCGTGAAGCGGCGTGCGCGATGCACCCGGCCGTCCCGGTTCGCTGGGCTTGACGCGAGCCGCGCTGGCGTTAGCCGTTTCGTCTCGATCGTTTTTTTTCTCTCCCCGTTGCGTGCGCGGTGCGGGGACCGCGCGGCGGCGGCGGCGGCAGCAGCTTGGCACCGTCTTTTTTCCTGGGCGCGTTTTAATGCGGCGAACGTCCGTTTCTGGGCGTTTTGTGCGTAAATCCTGGCCCCGCCGCCCCTAAGCTGCTCGATGCGTGTGGTGCGCTAGTCTACACATGCTTGGAGTTGGACCTCTTGGTTCCTTCTCAGATTTTCGTTGGAACTTGGAACGGAAATTTGTGGCCTGGGTGCTCGGCCGGCCGGTAGCTTAGACTTCTGAGAGTACATACATACATGCTGACGGTTTTCACTTTTACTTCTTATTTTCTACTGTCGGTGTACACTCTCTTTCTTTCTTTCTTTCTTTTTCTTGTAGTGAGGAACTTTTCGTGACTTTTCTATCGGAAGGCGTTTGCAAATTGAGGAATCTCATGACCAAAAGCAAAGATTTTGTGTACATAGCAAGGTGTTTATGGAGTAGTTCTCAGCACAAGTGTCGTGCTGGTTTTCACCATTCTACTACCAAAATGTACGTGCTATACTACTAGTACTCCACTTTCACTGTATAGCCTATCGCATACAAATCATATCTACGTGCATGTGTATAGCCGCCGCCTAGCTCATTGCCCATTTGTCAACCCTCAGGTACTGACAAGTAAAACATGACGAGCACAAAAATACAAGCTTGCTCTTCACTATTCTTCCTTAATGTACTGAGATATCAAAGCTAGTGGAGATTAATTAATGGATTTTGCTATATTACATCCTACATGTACATGTTTTCTTTTTCTCCCGTGTCAAGTGATTTTCTTAATAGTGTCGGGTCTTCATCTGAGATCTTAACAGTCAGATCTTTATTTGAGATCCTCACTGACGAGTCCCGTGGCCATTTAGGACCATGGTTTACAAGGCCTGTATAAGATTTTGAGAGCAGTGAGTTAGGTTTGGGTGCACGGCGGTGGTGAGCTACTGAAGACGGGAAAGGAGGAATTAGGGTGTGATGATGGGGAAGGCAAACCGTACCGGCGAGGTGGTACGACGAGGGACATGGCGTGTGGGAGGGGTGGACCGGGTGGTGGTGCGCAGTTGTGTCTGAGAGGATGGAGGAGAGGAAATGTAGGTTTTATTTGGTTCCACGGATCTTAAGGCGATTGGATGGTCGAAAATTACCAGACTTTTAGGGAGAAAACTTGTATATGGTGTCGAGACTAGCCCATTCTATATTTTTTTAAGGTCAAATACTAGAGAACGGTATATCTTCCCTCCTTCATCCGATGTAATAGGCTATTGCCGTTCGATCAAGCACTTCGCACAAAACCTGAAGCGTTGTCTAGACACCCGATCCGCTCGCACATGCGTCACTCGCCGCATGCCCTGTTCACCAGATTACGACCACAACCTCCCCACCGATCACAATCCCGCCGTCGTCGGCCCTGTCACCAAGAACTCACCCTCAACCCAATGCGCGTCGCGACCTTATCGAGGACCTCCGCATGCCATCCATCACCACATCTCTCTCCATTAACGGGTGACATTCTTTTGGTGACCACGACTTATCGACATTTCGGCAACCATGACCTCGCCAAGGACCTCCCCACCTAGTAAGGCTTCGTGGCAACCCCCTAGGCACAATGACTGGTTGGTTATCTTCTCTTCATCCCAATTATAACTTATGCCCCTCAACTATTCGATGAAATGTTTTTTGTTCCATGCATGAAACTAGGAGTAACGATTTAAGTAGTTAAATCAATTACATACACTCGAGCTGTCGGACACTCATTTGCGTATTTGCTTGGAGACACATTGTCTCTTTTTTTTTTTGCTTCACTATGTTGGCATGATCATTAAATGTTAGATGCTCTTTATCTTGCTATTTAATTTGTGTGAAATACTAGAAAACGCTATAACGTTTTCCACTCAATCAATGGTATAGCTCATGTACATCCGATCTGAACTATCCAATGCACTTGATCTGTCTCTACCTCCACCTTATCCCTTTGTTTCTCCTTCCTCTAACTCCACTCGATCCAGATACTTCCACCTTATCCCTTCTTCTCTCCCCCCCTCTCGCTCGGATCCGATGTAGCATGCAAGCCACCGAAGGAGCAGAAGCGAACGTGGGTTTGTGACCGAAGGAGGAGCTGCAGCGGTGCGGTCGTGGTCGAAGGCGATGTGGCTTCGTAGTGAGATGCCTCATTGCCAAAGGTAGAGGTGGCGAGATCGAAGTAGCAACCACATCTCATGGCTGGAGAAGGAGGCAACATCATTTCACATTGAGGCGACGACGCAGCTCATCACTTGAGATGGAGGCGCAAACTCATGGCGATGACGCGGCTAGCCGAGGTAGGCGTGCCTGTGAACATGTTTGAAACTTGTTTTGATTTTTTTTGGAATTTTTAGCCAAACTTTGTTGAACCCCATGAAATACGCTATACCATTCTTCGATCTCTCTCTCTCGCTCACGCTGATTGGGGGAGACGGGTGCCGCCGACAGGTTTAAGTTTTGCCTAAAAATTTCCTTGAATCTCATGTGAAACACCAAGTTATAGAGTTTTGAACTTGTATTTTTTTTACTGTGAAACTCCCCTGCACTTGTTAAATTTGTTTGGATTTTTTGTCGGCTTACCAAAACTTTGAGGTTTATTTTTGAATCTTTTGCAAAAACTAATTTTTTAATGGAGTTTCTTATTTTGAAACTCATTGAAACACTCTAAAAATGCACTGAATCTCTCTGAAACCTAGTGAAACTTGATGAAACAAGGATGAAATTTTTTCTTGAATTTTTGAAACTTCCTCAAAACCTTTTGAAACATGTTTGAATTTTTATGAACCTTGTTGAATCTACAAAAAAAATCTTCTATTGATACCTTATTGAAACTACAACTTTTTAAACTTGAAACTTCCATGAAACTCACTTTTCAATCAAGTTTCCTATTTTTATACCCATTGAAATACTCTAAAATGCATTGGAAACCCAACGAAACTTGATGAAACAAGAATGAAAAATTTGCTTGAATTTTTTAAACTTCCTCGAAACCTTTTGAAACTTGTTGAAATCTAGTCAAAAGTCATGTTGAAACCTTCTTGAAACTTTGATTTTTTTTATAACCCCAAACATCCACAAAACTTGTTGCATTGTTCATACTTACACGAAACTTGCTGCACCATTGAAACTTCATGGAACTTTGCTATATCGTTGGTAGCACTTTTAATGGTATACTGTTGGATAGTTGCTATCCTTTTTTGGACGTAGATCCGTCCTAGGCCTTTTTTTGTTGGCTTAGACTTTTTAGCTTATAACTTAAAGCTAATTTTTTGGCTTAAGCAGTTAAGTGCCCTAGCTTTTAAACCAAGCTAGGGCGTTTGGTCACCTTTTTTTTTTGCTTTTGAGCTATGGCTTATTATTGATTTGTCTAAAGTACCTATGGTTCTAATGACTTATTTGCTCATCATTAAAAATCCAATTCCTGTACAAGTACGAATTCAGTGCAAAATAGCACCGATTTAAAACATTTTATGTAATTTTGATTGAAAATTAAAAGTACAAAACTTCAAAACAATGAATGGTACCAAAAGATTACCATTACAAAAACGCAAAGACTTTTCTGTTAGCATTTCCCTTCCACGGCAATCAAGCTGAAAACTCCAAAGTAGGATACTGCAAAAAAAAAATTCAGAACATACAAGTTGTAACTATTCTTTGAGGGGGCATACCCGAAAATTCTAGAAGCCCAACTACTACTAGTACTCCCGGTGCCGTGGCCCAAGTGTTGAACTACTATTACTAGTACTGAAAACCCAAGTTCCGTCCGTAGCTCTCCCAGCACGATCCACCGGTAGCACGTCCTCACTCACCTCCTCCCCTCAGCCGCTCCTCCCTCCCAATTCCCAAACCCTAATCACCAAGCATGGGCGGCGCGAGGCGTAAGCATAGGCATCGGGCAGCGCAACTGCGGCGGCTTGGACCGTTGGCTCGGGCGCGCGACGCGGCAGGCGACAGGTCGGGCGCATGACGCAGCAGGTGGTAGCACGGGCCGCTGGTTGGGCCGACGGCTGATTTGAGGAGGTCGACAGTGGATTTGTCCAGGTCGACACCGCACGCCTCCTCTTCCTACCGTCGTTGTCCATCTGCTCATCTGTCGCCTGCACTCAGCTACCGACGAGGACAAGAATAAGAAGCGCCCAAGGTTTGATGACACCAATCCCCTTCTACATCTTCGAATCTGTAGATCGATACTCACTAGACTAATTCTAATAAACTCTATGGTCTATCCAGCCGGTTCCTTGGATCAATTGAATGAGTAGAAGCAAAATAGCCGAAAGGGAAAGACCGAAACAATAGGAGCTTAAATCCGCGTCATATATAAAGCCTTAGATTTATGGGATGTGATGATTGGAAATTTTGAACCTATGTGGCGGATTTATGCTGTAAAATTGTGTATGTCAACTATCCGGTGTCTAGTGTGCATACCTATTACAAATTTTTCTAGTTTCGCCACTGATGGTACCTCATGATATATCCCAAGAATGGTAAAAACTCTCTACATAAAATCAGGGTAAAAATGAAAAAGAGAAAAACTAGATCTAAACATATACATCATTTGAGTTCAGACTTCAAATGTAAAATAATTTTTGTCCCTTGTACTTTGAGCCTAGCGGTAGATCTAAAAATGGAATCACAAGAACAAGTTACAAATTGGGAATCACAGCAATCATCTCACATCAAATCAGCGGTAGAGCCACCTCCCGACAGCACGGGCGGCTGTCTCGACTCCTGGCGATGAGTCATGGAGGTCCATTAATGCATCGCCGCTACCAGGCACCATGTATTCATAGTTTCTCATACAAGCCTCTCACTGGGTGACCGTTTTCAGTTTCGGACTGTTGCTCAGTTGCTTTGTCGCAAGGGCCATAGGCCGCACCACCGCGCGCAGATACCCTCACGTGGTCACACCTCACCCAACCTACTAAGGACTAAATGACCCACAGCCCCACACCTCCTCGAGCAGCCAACTACCGTTGACTCCATAGAATGAATCCATCGTTTCTCTCCCTCATTCCTCTTGGCCTCTTTCTTGCCCTCCTCTCTGGTGCTTCTCTTCAACCCCAAAAAGCCCATGAAACCCTAGCTTGCTGGTAGCTAGCCACTGGCTGGATTTCAACACCTTGGTGGCTCAGTCGCTTGGTCGGTGGAGTGGCGAGTAACGATCCAGGCGTCGAGGACACTCAGCACACACCAAGGAGCACAGGGGGCGCAATGGTCAGCCGTCGAGCACAGCGTAGGCTGCATTGCTGCTGGTGGGCGCCGTCGTTAGGCTTGTCCAGGTCCCCAAGAAATCCCCAAATTGATCAAATCCGCCACTGCATCAAATCTTGACCAAATCCCCAACTTGCACAGATCAAGAAAGTCCGGGACAGGGACAAGGATGATGTCATCGGGGATAAGGAGTAGGACGATGGCGTCAGTCGTGAGGAGGAGGACGGCTTCAGGAGACCAAGTTGCCAGTCCTAACTGTCAGTGAGAAGGTGACCACAGCACGACGCGGTCCAAGCTCTAGTTGCGAGAGAGGAGGAGCGCTTGTTTGGGTAGGATGTACAGAGGAGGAGGAAAAATAAAGGATTCAGGACTTATATTTAATGGCGTTTAGTGGGTAATTTTGGTGAAGTATAGGGGCAAATGGCTATTTTCAGTCTACAAAAGTAAAAAAAAAAGAAGCACATCTTGCTTAGCTTTAGCTTCTAATTGTGAAATGACTTAATACTTTTTCATGAAGCCCGGTTGAAAAGACACCTCTTGGTTTAAGTTTTAGCTTCTTCTTTTTTTACTTTAAGTTAAAGTTTAAGTTCAAACAAACAAGGTCTAATTAGTGCCAATCAGGCCACCACTAGCTAGCTACGACTACTTGTCAACGCCATCGTCTTGTTAAGCCAAATGCTTATCAATCGATCACTTCACCAACGAGACACGCTGTAATTGGCAAAGCATGTTCATAGAACTTGTTCATAATCGCCGAGAGCTTTTGGTACCCAGCACAGATTAATTGCACATTGAAACATCATTTTCCTACTCCGACCACGATGGTCCATACGCGGCTAGTGTGCTCCTTCGGATTCCAACCCACGGAAACATCCCAATGCTCTTTCCTTTTCCGCTGCCCTCTCTCAAGGCCCACCTTAGGCTTGTCTTTCATGGCCGCTCCTCCTTTTCTGTTGCTCCTGCCATCAGCTTCATCTGGTAACAGCAGACGCACAGAGGAACAGATCACGAGGGGGATGGCGCAAAGGAAGAACAGTGCCTCCAATGTGTTGTAGCACTCATGACACATGAAAGCAAGAGTCATGAGAGAGAATTGCATCCTCAACTTTCTACCACGGACACCGTTCGCTAAATTTAAATAGGTTGTTTTATAAAAGAAAATCAACTATTTTATTTTCATCAAAGCTGAGATAATTTTAAAATCTTTGTAACTGTACAGCTTTGTTTTTGTCTCATCTCGATGTGAATTCTAACCAAACAATATTCTAAGAGGACGAGGATACTTTTTACTATTATCGGAAAGTATCAAAATTTACATTAAAGTATAATACTAAGAGGTACTAAAAAATAAAGGGTAGAGATACCAAATTTTGATATATTTTGGTACTACTTAATATAAATTTTGGTACACCCAAAGATGATAAAAAGTCTCTTACTATTTATGTGTGTCAGCATTGTTTGGCTATAAAAAGAAAGTCAAATACTTCATTGATAGGAAAATGTTGTTCAATGGATTGCCAAAAAATGAGAGTTCGGATTTCTCCAAATATTCCAATGCATGATGCGTTGCATCATATTGTTGAGAAACCCTAAAGCCCACCGAAGACCCATGTGGTCCCTAATGCCGAAACCCTAGAGAGCGCTATAAAAGGAGGAGGGGGTCCCCCCATGTACACAGAATTCATTAGCAATAAAGAATTTCCGCTTTCGCTCTCCCTAAACACGTGTCTCTCTCTCTTTCATTCTCCACTTCAGATCTGTTCGGAACCCGGACTATTCGATAGCGAGGTTCCTTAACACGTTATCGACGAAGCTCTACCGAGATCGAATTGAAAAGGTGAGAAAGGTGGGATTCGACGATTTGAATCTAATCGCTTTTGTTCCTTCGCATGCATCTATCCTACGTGGCACGGTTACACAGCGATCGCACGGCTAGCCGACATGAAGCTACTGAAGACATTATTTATCGCTCATCACGAAAAAAAAGCAACGATCTGGGCGCTTGAAGCGCCGCCTCGATAAAGACGCCAAGACGGTTGCCGCCGCCGCCTCAGCGCAGCGTCTGAAGCGCACCCCGACGCCGCGACGAAGACGGCCGCCGCCCGGCTCGGCTCCGCTGCGCGCGCCCGCGCGGCGCCACCACCGTCCGGGCTCGGCGTGTGTCTGCCGCCGTCGCGGCCAGCGTCGCGCGCCGTCGGTCGGCTCGAAGCCGCGATCGCCGCCACGGCCCCGCCTCGTGTCTTGCCGTCGCGGTCCGACTCCGGCCGAACCGCCGTAAGAAGCTTCTTCGCCACCGGCCATCGCTCCCGGCCACGCAGCGCTGCGCGCTCTCGCCACGATATACGCGCTGCCGGCTCGGCCGAAGCGTGGCTCGCCTCTCCCGGCCGTCGCGCCGCCGCTCGCCAGATTCGCGCGCCGGCGCCCGTCACGCCGCCGGCCGCTTCGGATGCCGGCTCGCGGCCGCGTGCTCAAGACTGCGCCCGCCGCCGCGTGCTCGGCTCGCGGCTCGCGGCGCGCTCTCGGCACCGCGCCCGCCGCCTCTGCCTCGCGTCTTGCCGCCACAGAGGGCACAAGCATATGGCGGCTAGGGCTTGGAACCCTAGCCGACCTTTTAGTTTCGGCCAAGAAGGCCGGTGGGCGGCGGGCTAAGAAGGCCAGTTGGCGGCGGGCCAAGAACGCCAGGTGGGCCAAGAAGGCCAGGCGGGCGCCCGGCAGCCGAAAGAAAGGAAAAAAAACAGAAGGAGAAGAAAAAAAAAGAAAAAAAAAGAGAAAATTGTGAAAAAAAAAATTGCAGAAAATTTTGAAAAATTGCCAGAAAATCAAGAAGATTTATTTGGCTCTGTTTTCAAATTTTCTTGCTTTATTTCTCTGTTTTATGAATTTTTCTTTATGTTTTTTTGAATCTTTTGCTTTATTTTATATATTGCAATGCATATGAATTTATTTTTCTGCAATTTATGCTTTATGCAACCATATCCTATCAGATTACACGCAGTAATCTAAACCAGAATTTTGAAATCATGCAGATGTCTGGTATTGTGAATCGTGAGTTTGAAGAACTGACCCCGCATGGTCAGAACTATCTCACTTGGGCATCGGACGTAAAGATCGTCCTTGGGGGCAAGAAGCTCCGCTCCGTGATTGGTCTAGGGTCCTCGCAGGACGCAAAACCTACCGCTGAGCAGAACGATTAAGCTCTACATTTTCTCAGGCACCACCTCTCGGCCACTCTAAAGAATGAATATATGGCTGAGGAGAGTGCACTTGAGCTTTGGACTGCACTTCAGAAGCGGTTCGAAAAGCTCAAGTACACCATCTTGCCCCAAGCACAGCAAGATTGGGTACGCCGAGGTTTGCGACTTCGAGCGATGGCGAGTACAACCGCCTTGCACGTAATTTGTACCAATCTCTCTATGTGGCAAGAAGATCACTGATGAAGAGAAGATTGAGAAAACTCTCTCTACCTTCCACCCTAATGCTATCCAGAGTGCACGCAGCTATCGTCAGGACGCATACAAGGAGTATAGCGAACTGATTGATGTAATGAAAGTCGCGGAATCGCGAGACGATGTTCTACGCAAGAACTATGTCTCACAGCCACTTGGAAGGGGCACTAGCACAGAAGTTAATGCCAATAGCTATAAGGTGAGAAAGCCCATTCATAGAAAGAAGGGCGAGCAGGGTGAAAAAGAGAAGTTTCAGGCCAAGGGAAAGTCCAAAGCCCGCTAATGCATGAATCGCATTTTTTTTAGATTATGGTTGTTAGCATTTTCTTTGAATAATGAATAGTAAGCTCTAGAAGAGCATACTTCTCTCATGAATATATATGCAATTTATTCTTTATTCCAGTATTCTTCAATTTTGCAAGTAATATTTGGATTGTTTTGCCTCTATTTGATTAGAATTATATTTCTTTTATCTAGAAATCGTGTAGCGCCCAAATAGAAGAGGTATGCATTGTTGATAGTGGCACAACAAATACCATCTTAAGAGAGTCTAAATATTTCCAGTCGATCACGAAGAACGGAAAGATTACTACGATCGCAGAAGCGACTCATATGTAATCGGCTCAGAAGAGCCACAATTATATTGCCTATGGGTACAACTTTGGTAATTGAAGAAGCCCTTTGTACCCTGAATCAACGCGCACTCTCTTAAGCTTTAAAGACATCCGCGCCAATGGTTTTCACGTAGAAACCAATGAAGAAAATGGCAAAGAATACTTGTGCATTGTGAAGCACGCGGTATGTGGAAAATGGTATTAGAAAAATGTCCTCATATGAATCGGGTTGTACTACACGAATATTCATGCACCAAGTGTATACTTCCTTGAAGACTGCTTTTAGAAGCTCAATTATTTTCTTTATGGCATGGTAGATTAGGTCATCCTGGTCTTAGAATGATGAGAAATATAGTGAACAACTCACAAGGTCATGGCATTAACGTTAAGAATTTTCCGAATCATGAAGATTTTGTGTGCCTGCATGTGCCACGGAAATTAATAACTAGACCCTCTGTCATGAAAGTGCAAAGTGAAATCCTGCATTCTCGAACGCATCCAGGGGATATTTGCGGTCCGATTCAGCCCTGTCGTGGCCGCTTCGATACTTTATGGTGCTCATCGATGCTTCCTCGAAATGGTCGCATGTATGCTTGTTGTCAACAAGAAACCATGCTTTTGCAAAGTCGATCTCGCAGATCATAAGAATTAAGAATGCTTTCCCGATCATCGCGTGAAGTCCATCGAATGGACAATGCCGCGAATTTACTTCAAAGGCATTTGATGATTATTGCACAAAGAACAGGATAGCGATTGAGCACTCCGCACCGCACGTCCATACGCAGAATGGACTAGCGTAGCACTAATAAAGAGGATTAAGTTCATTGCCGGACCGCTTTTGAGTTGTAACTTGCCCAACACTTGTTGGGGACACGCGATCGCACGCAGCAGCTCTTATCAATTTCGCACCGTCGGCCTACAACATCCATTCTCCTATGCACTTGTGCACGGGATCATCCGAAGATCTCCCATCTTAGAAAATTTGGGTGTATGGTATATGTACCTATACCACCCCTCACGGATCTGCAATGGGCCCTCTCCGCAAGTCCGGGATATCGTTGGTTATGAGAGTGCATCCATAATCGGTATTTGGAACCCATGATCGAGATTTGCATACTGACCGATTCATCGATTGCATCTTTGACGAGGATCGTTTCCGTCATTAGGGGAGAAATCAACCTTTGGATGAAAAATGCCGGAAATCATATGGCATTCCACCGATCCCGCACATGACCCCGCACTAATGAAGCAAATCAAGAAGTCGAGAAGATAATTGGTTTGCGAATTTAGCAAATGAACCGCTGATCATTTTGTGATCCGAAGGGCGTGGTTAAGTCGCATGTACCCGCAAGGAATGCACCGAGAGGGTGGAAATACCAAAGAAAATAGAAGGTATCCTCAACCTGCTCAGAGGCCTCAAAGAAAAAGAATAGGCAATCTGCTCCTCAAACCCAAAGTACCCGGAGACATCCGAGAAAATCAAGCAGAGGACTTACCACAACCAATCACGAAAATGCCCCAAGGAAAGAAGGGGAGCCAGTTGAGACTGCACTGGAAAGAAGCCAACAGGAAAGGCAATTCTGACTTGAATCTTCCACTACAGAAGCCACGGAAATAATGTGTGCGCACACAAGCGATGAAAGCTAAAGGAACTTGCTCTGCGATAGGGAAAAGCGTGAAGAGCAAGTAGAAGTGCATGAAGCACCCCATGAAGAAATGGCCATAAACTTTGTAATAACAGGAGAATCCTGAATAGAGCAACGACCAACGTTGATGCATACTGCAAAGAAGATTGCCTCGATCATTGATCATGATCCCGAGCCCGCATCTCTAGCAGAGTGCAAGAAAAGGCTAGATTGGGAAGAATGGAAAAAGGCAATCATCTGCAGAGTTAGTCTCTCCGAACAAGAGAGAGGTGTTTGAGCAGATGCCGCACACCTCCCCATATAAGCCCGTAGGTCACAAATGGGTCTTTGTTCGGAAGAGAAATGAAAACAACGGTTGTAAGGTACAAAGCAAGGCTTGTAGCTCAAGGTTTCACTCAACGTCCCGGAGTTGATTATGAAGAAACCTATTCTCCGGTCATGGGAGGAATTACCTTTAGATATTTGATCTCAATGGCGATCAACTTGAAGTTGAGAATGAAGTCGATGGATGTTGTCACAAAGATACCAGATGGAAACTTGGATTCGAGATATACATGAAAGTAGGAAGGAATTCCTATCCCGAACCAAGACGGAGCAAATAGAAACACATGCAGTGTGAAATTGGAGAAATCATTTGTATGGGTGAAGCGTCAGAAGAATGTGGTACAATCGCTGAGTGACTTTCTCTGCAAGAAAGGCTACACAAACAAATAAGATTGTCCATGTGTGTTTATACAATGATCCCGAATGGATTCAGTATAATCTCCGTCTATGTAGATGAATTGAACATCATTGGGACGGATGAAGAAATTGAAGAGGCATGCTCATACTTGAAGTCTGAGTTTGAAATGAAGGATTTGGGTAAAACCAAATTTTGTTTAGGCTTGCGACTTGAACATGTCCAAGGAGGAATCTTGGTACATCAATCAACCTACACGCAGAAAGTGTTGGAACGATTTGGATTTGAAAAAGCATATCCTGCGAAGACTCCAATGGTCGGAAGGTCACTCCAAGCAGACCTAGATCCATACAGACCTAGAGAAGAGGGGGAGGAAGTCCTGGGAGCAGAATTCCCATATCTGAGTGCAATTGGAGCGCTCATGTACCTTGCGAATAGCACTAGACCGGACATTGCGTTCATTGTGAATTTGCTAGCTCGATGCAGCGTGAGAACCCACCAAAAGGCATTGGAAAGGGATCAAGGACATCTTCCGCTACCTCCAAGGAAGCAAAGACCTCGATCTGCTTTTTCGAAGAAATAATGAATTGAATTTGGTTGGCTATGCCGATCTTTGGTATTTATCGGACCCGCATACTGGCAAGTCCCAAACTGGCTATGTTTTCCTATGTGGAGGAACAGCAATTTCTTGGAAGTCGTCTAAGCAGACTCTTGTCTCGACGTCGACAAACCACTCAGAAATCATCGCTTTGTATGAAGCATCGCGTGAATGTGCATGGCTCAGAAGAATGGTTCACCACATCCAGAAGTCATGTGGTTTGAACATTGAGCAAACTCCCACGATAATTTATGAAGATAATGCAGCCTGTGTTGCCCAAGCACAAATGGGTTATGTGAAGAGCAATCTCACGAAGCATATCAACCCCAAGTTCTTCTATGCTCATGAATTGCATAAGATGAATGAGATTAAGATATTGCATACTAAGTCATGTGAAAATCTTGCAGATTTGTTCACTAAATCACTCCCAGCATCTACCTTTGAAAGGTGCGTGAAAGGAATTGGGATGATGAGACTTAGAGAAGTGCAGATTTCAGGGGGAGATATTTCACATACTCCCACATGAATCTCGAGCATGAATTATGAATACCCAACATAAATCTCGAAGATTAGCAATTGAAGTTGGGAGAATTGTACTCTTTTTCCTTAGCAAGTTTTTCATGAAGTTTTCTTGCATAAGGTTTTGACGAGGCAATTCGTGCAACATAGTAAGCGTATGCTATGTACTCTTTCTTCAAGTATTTTTCCCACTGGGTTTTTCTGGAGTTTTAATGAGGCATATGCATCTCGCGGCAAAGGGCCCAAGGTGGAGTGTTGAGAAACCCTAAAGCCCACCGAAGGCCCATGTGGTCCCTAATGCCGAAACCCTAGAGAGCGCTATAAAAGGAGGAGGGGGGTCCCCCCATGTACACAGAATTCATTAGCAATAAAGAATTTCCGCTTTCGCTCTCCCTAAACACGTGTCTCTCTCTCTTTCTGTTCTCCACTTCAGATCTGTTCGGGAACCCCGGACTATTCGATAGCGAGGTTCCTTAACACATATATCCTTGGATTCATGAAGACCCCAATCATAACCACCTAAGGCAATACTGCAAGTGAAGCTAGCCAGGCAGCGCGCGACCAACAACCATTTCTCCCCACATGTTAGGCGACCTAGAGCGCACATGGCAGCACAAAGACGATACGATGCCGGTCAAATATATAGATCAATAATCCAATATCTTATCCAATGCATGCAAAGTTGCAAACCATACTAAACTAGGGGCTTGGAGCCTGGGACATGACAGTGAGCCGCGAGTAGATGTGCAATGCTGGTCAGGGGCAGCTACCAACTCGCATCGTCTCCATGTTGCTCCATTTCTGGGCCAAGCCCTCGAGGCTGGCATCTCCGGTCTATCAGCTCTTGTCTTTACGTGTTTGGAGAGACCGGCTTAATTGAATCGCGAGTGTTTTTGCCTAAAGGATGGATGGACGTTAATTAGTTTAAGTCCTTGGGCTGTTTACTTTAAAGAGCAATTGTTCCCTCTCATCCGACTAGGATGCATGCTCCATGCAAGATATCGGTAGCGAAGATAATTCATAAAAGTGTCACCAACCTGTCCGCGTCCGGGTCTATAAAAAGGTGACACGCCCCATGTGAGAGTGTTCGTGGCAACGCCATATATGGTGATAAAAATGTTGCTGTCTTGTTTCATCTTTAATCGGAGTTTCTTGATCGATAAAAATGACGGGTAGGGATCCGATCCATTTAAATGACATAATTTATTTAGGGACCCGTATTGCAGTCATGGCACGATCAAACAAATCCAGAGAGCTCGCAATCGCACGCCACATCAATTTTTTTTTCATTATTTCAGTGAAAGCAGCGTGGGCTACAGTGTAACTGCTGGGGGACCAGCGATCCAATGACCTCCTGATAATCCGAGGTGATGCTATTCTTGTGTATGAAATAAAAAAGATTAGATAATCACCGTTCATGTTTATGTTTATTCATACTTTAATATTTATGTAACTGTTTAAAAGAAAAGCATAAAAACATCTTTAAAAAAAGTTATTGTTAATGTATGGTGATCATTGGTTGGTGACCATAATGGTTCATTTTTGCTGGAAAGGTTGGCATTGGCACGAACTCGAGAAAGGGACCTGTGTGTCACAACTCACAACATGAGGATAACTGATCTAGCTTGGACCGGACGAGAAGAGTACGGGCCATGCAGCTTTTGCATGCACGATATTGATGATGAATCCTGAAAGGAAATGCGACGGCATACGTAATCGCGTAACCGACTACACGTACGCAACAACGTTCGCTACCCGGTGGGGCGCGGGCGCGCGCGCGCACACACACACACAAATTAACGCCATCGACGCGCGCAGGAGCGAGCTGATCAGCGCGTCCTTGGGCCTCGCCAAGCACGAGACGAGAGCCTCCTGCCGGCCGCTCCACGACGCACCTTTTGCCCACCGAAAAACCACTTAAAACCCTTCTCGGATGCGCACCGCGCCCCGCGTGCATGCACGCACTGCCCTCGGCGCGTCCACGAGGCGAGAGGGAGGGCACCCCAATCCCCATCCCGCGCAGGCTGGGCGGTCGCACGGCACGGGACCGAGAAAGAAAAGGAACGCGCGCACAAACGCCGAGCGCGGGCACGGACTTTGGCGGCCGGGGAAAAAAGCAAGCCCGATCGCGTGAGGTGACAGGGGTGATCTCTGTGACTGTCCAGCATGCAGCTAGCGCTCGTAGAGCTTTGGATTCGTTTTTGTTTTTTTCCTCCTTTGGCCCAAAATTTTCTTGTAAATTTAACTTCAATCCAAATAAAATTACAAATCTGTCCTTTTCCCAACCACAGCAGACATCTACCGTGATTCCATAATTTTATCTGGATATACGATAAACTTGAAAAAAAATTAGGCCAAAGTCCCGGAGGGCCAAAAACGCGGCGATCGTTTCAAATACGGTCACAGGCTCACAGCCTAGGGGCCAGGCGCATATCGTGCGGCTGCCTCGGGATTTGGGACGGATCTTTTTGGGAGGGGCGCGCCCATGTTTGCGTTTACTGCCCGTCTTATTCGCCTTGTGACTGCTGTTACCCGCATGTTGGGTTACGTCTTTTCATGCCTGTGCCACTGGCTGGGAAATGCTGTTTGGACCGGGCAACGGCAGTGCGATTCCTGTGGACTGTTACAGTACGGTTGCCTTTAAAATCACCGTATTTTGCTTTGGATGGCAGGCAGGAGCGATAAGATTCTGACGAGTCCCTGCATCGTCCGTACTCAGCACTATGGGCTGGGAACATTTTGAAAGTAATTATGGGCTTCGCGGACTGGCAGTGAACCGAGTGAAGCGACCTCATTCGGTCCTTCGCCATCTGCCGATTTCCTTTTGTAACACGTTGCCATTTCTCATTTTTGTTGACGAGTACTGAGAAAAAGGAGAAGAACCAAGTCTACAAAAAAATTAAACTCATCAGCTCGTAAGCATAACGTAGAAAAGTAAACCGGAAAACAAATATTTTGAGCACCACTGTAAATACTCAAACATGCCCAGCAGCTGGGCAACGAAATCCTGTTGGAAACAGTCCCAGTGGGGAGTGTTATCCAGGTTTCAAGTTTCAGGTGCGATGGACAACTATCTGCCGTCCCTTTTCAACTGGGAGGTCTAGGAGTCCTTGACCTTCACAGATTTTCGCGGGCGCTTCGTCTGCGCTGGTTGTGGCTCTCGCGTGTACACCCGGAAAGAACATGGAATGGAAAACACATGCCGTGTGATAACACTGATTGCATGCTCTTCGCAGCAGCAACTATTGTCAGCATTGGAAATGGCCGCACCACGCCATTCTGGACCGCCAGGTGGCTGCATGGTGCAGCACCTTCCCAGATTGCGCCGCGACTATACGCCCATTCCAGGAGGAAGACAAGAACCGTGGCAGACGCCTTAACAAACAACAACTGGATACGAGACATACGCCACAACCTCGATCGGCACCTCTTACGAGAATATGTCAGACTATGGATCAAAGTTCAATCCGTGCCGCTTCAACCGGACACGAATGATGCCATTACATGGACACAATCCTCTGATGGTGCCTACTCAGCAAAATCGGCTTACCAAATGCAGTTCGTAGGAAGCGTCCAGAAATCCTTCACGACCACCATCTGGTCGGCATGGGCGCCGATGCGGTGCAAGATCTTCCTCTGGCTGGCGCAACAGAACCGCTTATGGATAGCACAGCGTTTGCAAAGTAGGAGATGGCCCAATCAATATTTTTGCCCTATGTGCTGCCGAAACCTTGAAACGGTTCTCCACCTTTTCGTCGACTGCCCCAAAGCTCGGCAGCTGTGGTCATCTATAGCAAGCTGGGTTCACATGCCGCTCTGAGCATGCACCAATTGCGTTTACCTGATGATCTTGAACATTGGAACCTAATGCTTTTAAACTGTACACCGAAACTTCGGAAAGGGGTCAAAACCCTCATTATCCTCACTTGTTGGTGTTGGTGGAAAGAGCGCAACAGCAGAGTGTTCCGTGCCATTTGCGCAACGCATGAAGAAATCTTCCAATCAATCAAAGATGAGGCCTCCAATTGGATTTCCGCAGGAGCGAAACATCTTAAAAATCTGTTAAATCGTCCGCCTTAAGGGGTGTGCTTGTGTTTTTGTTTTTCTCTTTTCCTTCTATTATGTCGGTCTTTCTTTCGGTCTCTCTCCTTGGGTGCAGTCTCCTGCACCTTGTAAGCGTCTGAAACTTTGTACCGCTTTCCTCCTACCCTTAATTTAACCGCAGCACGGCTGTGTTAAAAAAAAAGTTTCAGCTTAATTAGGTTCAACAAGTTAATTTCGACTAAGTTTTAGCAAGTTTCCAGGAAAAAAAAAGAGAGACGGTTTCAAGTTTCAAACAAAAACACATGCAAGGTTCTACTAGATTCAAATACAAACTTGAGCAGGTTTACGGTGACGGACTGAGGGGATACACTTGGGCTAAAGCAGGAAGGTCACAGGGAGGGTGAGCATAGCAGTGGACGCGTTGCCTCAATCCTGCTCGCTGGCCTCACCAGATCGCGCTGATCTCCCTCCTCGCCGTTGCCTTGGCGACTTCATCATGCCATCATTACTCTCCGGCCACCGCTACCTTTCGTGGCTAGCCATAACATTGTAGAAACCTCGAGGGTGTGCTCTTCCCCGATCGTCTCCGAGTGCAATTGAGAGATGAAATAGGGAGAGAAGGGTGGAGCTTGCTGGGTTCTCGGCTATATCTCGTGGAAACAACATTCCACGTGATACCATTACTTAGTTTTTCTCCAATTAAAATCGCTAGTAATGGACTACACCGAGAGAACTAGTTTCGAAAAGGAGCCAGGCTGGCTATTTATAAGGTGACTAAAGTGCGAACCATTAAAACAAAATCAGAATAAATCAGAGTCGCAAAGACACTTCTTGAAGACAATCCAAAGGCAAGAAAAAAACGACATAAACTTAAGACCGGAGGATCGGAAATGACGATCGGAGAGGGGTGAATGATCACACAACAATATTTCTTTCAAAGAATCCAGCCAAAACCTCCTAAGATCTCAGAAGAGCAGAAGAAGAAAAATCTTTTGAAAATTAGCTCAGAGGCGGGACTACCGCACTACGGAGGACAACAGTGATGGATGAACAGTAACCCCGATACTACCGGGGGTTACTGTATCAGTAGTGCCGTGCTACAGTAAAATTGGAATGAATAGGAAAAATCAGCACAACTTCAAAAACGAAAATTGATTAATCTTTTAATCGACTGATCCAAACTCTGTGAAACTTTGTAGTCACCTTCCTATGGATGTCGGCTCATATTTCAACCTTCAATCCCAAGGATTGACGTAAAAGTTTCGACCTTTTTTCAGTGCACAAAAAAGAGGTCAAGAACAAAAACTTAGTCCTAAGCTTGCTCGTGGGATTTTGATGATCAAGATGATCCTAGATAGCTTCTCACATATCATAGTAAGCGAGAATACCTAAGAAAGATCCCTCAAACAAACATGATCAAGATCTACCTCAAAATCTTCCTTCTCAATCTAAAAACCGGTTTCTTGGAGAAACTTAGATGATCAATAAGAAGCTTGCTTAGATGATAGAAGAGATGATCTACAGAGGATACATCTATCAATTATACATCATTGACAACACGAGATCAATCAAGAAAGAAACCACAAGAAAAAATCAAGAGCAAAGCAAGAAGATCAAAACTTGAACATGAAGATGATTTGCATTCAGATTATGAAGAGTATTTACAAAGCCTCTCACACCTGAGGGCAAAGCTCTCAAAGAGCACACACACAGTACAAGAACACCAAAATCTTGTGGGAGACTAATCCTAGTCTTAGAGCTTCAAGGCTTCTCCTCCCTCTACATCTCCTTATATATTAGAGGCAACCCTAACCCTAGACCTAGACACATAAGTAGATACCATTCATATTTACATGAGCTAACCCAAAATCCAACACTCTTAACGGGTTTTCCACTCACACAAGCACGCTTCTTAAAGCAGCTATTACATTGATGCCAAATTCGCTCTACGAGCGCGAATTTGCGTCCAACACTACTTTGGCGTGACCTAAACCACTTAGACCACCACTGAGGTTTTCCAAACCGCCTCGATCGTCAGTATTGAACAAATTACCAATTTGCCCCAATGACCGGTCTTCCTTCTCCTCCAAGCATCGTCATACTTCACACTTTCCACGTGACCCCAATAACTTGCCGCCAAGTTTCTCATGTATTCGAACTCCCTCAAACCGTCCTCGCTTGCAAACAGGCCCAAGTCACTTGGTGCACCACATGTCCTTGACCGCTTCAGCATGGTGGTACCGGCTTTCTTGACCGTTCTGGACCTCAACTCCTCCTTAAGCCTAGTCCCGGTCCATGTCGTTGCCCGCCATGTCCATCACCAGTGCATCACACTCCGGCTTCCTGTCTTCCCAGCTTGCAACCACTTCCCGGCCTCAGTCATCTTCCAGTGTTCCTTGACCATTATGGATCTCAGCTCTCCTAGCCTACTCTCGGTCTCATCTTCGCCTCACTATGACCTAGCTCTGGAGTCCTGCAACCACACAGATAAGCAAACCATCACATATCACTATTCACAATATATGCAACTACCAATCACATAATCAACAGAGAATGCACCAAAATTCCCTATCAAACCGGTACTACCGCCAACCTGGGGCCGATAGTACCGCTCGACCGGTACTACCGCCCTCCATGGGCGGTACTGCCAATATCCTGAAACCCAATAGAGACATACTCTAAAAATAACTACCGTGTCTTTGGACCGGTAGTACCGCTCTCCCCGGCACTACCGCTCCTAGCACGCCAGTAGTGCCGCTATGCTAAACCCCATAGAACACCTCTCTGTAAAAAGACTACCGCTCATACATCGATAGCACCGCTGGGCCGGCACTACCGCCAAACCAAGCCGATAGTGTCGCCTGGACATTATTACCGCTTCTACAAGGCCGCCAGTAGTGCCGCTCGATATTGACAGTACCTCAAATTGCTTAAAATTCAAAATTGAATTCAAATCAAACTCAAACTCGAGCACCACATGCTCAAATCAAGTCAATAACTCATCACTAACAAGAGTAGACTTTCACATGATCTTTCAAAGACCTAGGCAGCTTACGAGTGGCAAAACCATTTGACAAATTTTCTTGCACGAAGGACACCGCCGCGCTGTTACTTCTGTATTCCGATGCAGCGTGCATGTGGTTACTTGCTGCGCCACAAACCCGTGGGTTGCCCGTGTTCGACACGAATGGCCATCCTATTGCTGTCGCTCCGCGTACGGGCCATGAGTCGGCTACTGGGCGAAAGGAGGGTGTTCGGAATTGAAACAACCCAAAGTTTCGATTAAGCAAATGTGGTCATCAATCAATTAATTAACAGAGTGTAATTACCAACTTTATCATTAATCAAATGTCATACAATTAAATAAATTACAAAGTACACAAACAGTTAAATTTACAACAAAAAGGAAGATTACATGAATGTTTCCAAATTCCTAAAATCTAAAGCCTCCATTGATTTTTGTTACTGCCATCTAAAATTGTCAATCAACCGCACATATATATAATCATAAGATAAGGATTGCGTAAAGTAATATTTTGAGAATTGCCATCAGACCCGTATGAGTTGGTATCGCTCAGTAAGATACCAGATCCGTCCAGGGTCAGTTGGCACCTCTCACGAATTAGGGTATCTGTAAGATCGAGGATGCCGACTAGAGGGGGTGAATAGGCAACTATAAAAATTTCTTCTATGATTAATTAAAATCTTATCTAAGTATCCTTATGCCAAAACCTAAATGATAATCGATGAGGAAGCAATAAACTAAAGTTTTGACAATTAAAGCCTAAGTCAACTATGCTCACTAAGTGCACTACCTAATTATGTCCCTACTCAAGAATATGCAATCCTAAAGACAATCAAGCAATTTAATTCTAGGAATGTAAATTGTAACAATGTAAATAGAGATTGCAAGTAAACACAAAGAGACATACCGATATTTTACCGTAGTGTTCGGAGACTTGCCGGTCTCCCATAATCCACGTTGAGGCAAGCCCAAACTACTTTGGACCGACTCCACGAATTGAGCACCCGCCTCGATTCCACTAGTGGTAGCTCTTTCCCCCTCCGGATAGGTAAGCTCCGACCTTCACAACTTTACCGGGCCTTCTCACAATCTCCTTGAGAAGGTCACCGCGCACGACGCCTCCACACGCTGTCTAGGTGTCGGCAAACACCAAGAGTAATAAATCAAGCCCTTTAGCTTGAGCTCCACCAAGTACAACACATGTACAATGGTGATCACCGAGTGCAACACATATACATGGCTTCCCTCAAGTGCAACACATGCACAAGAGGCTCTCAATCTACTTCTAATTGCAACACATGCAATTAGAGCTCACTCTTAGCTCAAAAAAACAAATTAGAGAGTTCAACACATGCACAACTCAACCACAAGAAGCAATGAACTCTCCAAAATCATAACAACACTCAAATGCCAGCCTCAAAGCTTCTTTATAGCCTCCACAAGAAAAACTAGCCGCTGCGGGGTAAAATGGGCAAAAATACCCAGGAGACCCGGTCATACCGCCCTAGGGCCGGTATGACCGGCCTCTGGTCCAACGGCTAGTAAAAACTAGACATTACTCAGAAAACCAGTCATATCGAAGGGGGTCCGGTCACACCCGACCCCCAAAATTGCCCTTCGGCCTTATACTCCTCTGGAAAAAACACATCGAAATGACCCCGGTCATACCAGAGGCTGATATGACCGGAGAGGGTCTGGTCATACCGGAATTCGTTCATACTGGAGGTGATCCGGTCATACCACTGCTACAACCACTAAAACACCCATAACCTTTTACTCCGAACTCCGATTTAGGTGATCTTGAACTCTATGCGAAGCTTATCACCAGGGCTACAATCTCCATCCATTTTCAAGATTTAAGCAACCATAGATATTTTTAAATATCACAAAAACAAAGACTCTAATGTAGTCATTCAAGTCTAAAATCTGATTTCTCGAAATCCCTCACATAGACTTGATCAAGAACGTGACTACAATCTAGAGAGTCAACAGGATCAAATATTGAGCCATGTGATGATCAACTAATGATCAAAATAATTTTGCAAAAAACATTTGCAATTTCTAATCACATGCTCCAATATCAAATGCATGAACACCAATATTTTGCAAAACATATTTTCAAATATAAGTCTTGCAAACAAGAGCAATCAAGATCATATCTTTGAGCCATGTGATGATCAACACATGATCAAACCAATTTGCAAACATATTCGCAAACCCTATTCACATACTCCAAGATAAGATTCGATTAAATCATATTTTGCAAAAACTCATTTTACAAACACAAAGCATAAACCTATCGTAGCCTTTGTGATGATCAACACATGATCAAGTCACAAGCTAAGACTCCGATACATGAACTCTCTATTTGCAACATATGCAAATATCTAGCTCCATACAAACAACCACTTAAACCAACTTGCATAAGCTATCTCCCTTTTGCAACACATGCAAATCCATATCTCTATGCAAAAACCAAATCAAGATTCAATAAGAAGCAAGCATGAGCTCCCTTATTTGCAACACATGCAAATACTTAGCTCATGCAAAAAACCAAATAAGAGAGTGAGCTAGAGTGAACCGGATTGAGTTCATCAACACATGATGAAGCTTAAGCTATAAGAATCGACACCTCTTAATAATACGGTAACCTATACTAGCAACCCGGTCTCCCATCCAAACAAAGAGACTGGTAAAAGACTAGAAACACATCCTTAGCCCTAGCTAGTTATACCTTTGCCTCTAGCACATCCACTTAGAGCTTTTATGATTTTCATCATCTTCTCTCCAAGCTGGATCCTTTCTTCTTGTTTATCAACACATGACGAACCTTCTCTAGCTTCACTTCACTTCGGGATTCATCCTTGAAGCTCATCAACACACGATGACTTCTTCTTCTTCTTCCCGATTCTTTATTTTCTTGAACTCAACCTACTTCACAACTCATGGAAGATTGTTAGTCCAACAAATATGGTTGCCTCAATCATCAATTGCACTCCATTAACACATAATGGATGCCCCCACAATCGATTGAGCACAACCCTAATCAATTTGAATGATTTAAAGGTGTCTTGAGTACTTTGATACAACTAATGCTTCATTATACTCAAGAACTTTTCGCTTGTCCTTAACCAACGAAGAAACATTATCAACACATGATTGAGCGTTCTTTGATTGATTGAAAGACAACCGAACTCAATTTAAATTTTATTTAAATTGACATGAGTATATATTAGCTACACAAGTTTCATATACTCATTTTGATGAAAAGTAATGATCCAAATATATTTGAGTGATGGAAAGGGATCAATACTCTTAATACCATCAATAATAGAATAAACTCCATTAAATATGTGCATATAAATAATTGAACTTGAAATCAATATGTACATAATCAATCTTAGATAGCACTTGAGTTTATCCTATATTAACATGAGTATACTACAACTACACAAGTTACATATACTCAAAGGATTATTTCAAAGTCTTGATCCTATATTTGTTTGGCAAGAGGATACTATTGAAGCATCAAGTTAAATTGTGAACTCCCCCTAGATATGTGCATTCATGTAATATAGATGAAGTTGAAAACATAATGCACATCTTTTAATGTATAAGTGATAGCATCTAGGCACCCCTCAATTCTATTACTGTATTATTATGATTTTGGTATTGATGACTAAGGTTGTAATACTCAAAGCTTTGAAGAAAAGAAGCTGGAATCTATGATGGAACAAGTTAGACTAACAAGATTAAGGTATTCAGTTTATAGTTGATAGCTTGGGAGATGATTCAAGACAAATAGTTTAGGTCTGTTTTCTTTTTGGTTGTCCAAAAGAGGGACTTTGCACAAGCAAATAGGTTGCTAGGCAAAGGCAAAACTAGATCTCTCGGAGCATAAGACACTTAGACTTTATCCTTGTGAAATCTTATCTCTTAGTACTTCGGACCAAACTTTATCTATCCTTTTCTTCAGTCCGTTGCGTACCTTGAAACTATTCTACGTCAAAACTCCCTTTTGATATCTGATCATTAGATATTCGTTTTCATATTCACATATCCGTGATTAAAACCTTCTTTGAAAATCTTCCTATAGCCAAAAGTTTGCCTATATATGTCGGACCAAAATATCTTCAGTTTCCCATCTACAGCAGACCAAATATTTGGTCCGGCACTCTTTCAGTTTATAATTTTTGGCCGGACTAAATCTTTGATGTCCTTTTGAATCGAAACCTAAAATGAGTTTTCTCTATCTTCAAAAGAATTTTACTCAGGAAACGGACCAAGCATTCGTGTTTAAAATATCTCAGTTCATTGCTAAAATAAAAAGCTTGGATAAAAATTTATCTTTATTGAAAAGGTCCTTGGCACCAATCTTCTGAAAAGTCCATGTATGACGGACCAAAAATTTGGTCCGACGTACATGTGTCTCTGTGACAGACCAATCTTCTGAAAAGTCCATGTATGACAGACCAAAAATTTGGTCCGACGTACATGTGGCTCTTTGCTAGACCAATCTTCTAAAAATTCCATGTATGACGGACCAAAAATTCGGTCCGACGTACGTAGGTCTCTATTCCAATCCTATCTTTTAAAAAGTCCATGTATAACGGACTAAACAAATTGGTCGGTCGCTCAATTTGTCTCTCAGTTGTATGCCGGACCATCCTCTATGAGTAACCCATGTACTACGGACCAAATTTTTTGGTCCGTCGTGAACTCTCAAATTTGGTCCGTCATACACATATCCAGTATCGCTAGGAACTAATACTTAGTCCGTTGTACGTGTATATTTCTGTTGTTTCTGACATCTGACACGTCCAACGGCTACTGTAGCAGGTGTAACGGCTACTTTCACTCCAAATGGCTATATAAGCATTTCCTAAACCATTTTTCGATAGATAGATGAACTCCTTACACTTTGGTATTAAAATATAGTTCTCATTCTCAAAAGGAGTCTGTGCTTCATCTTCACGCATAAATTCTCATACATCTCTAAGTGTGTTAGCTCCAAGTCAGTGTCTAGTTGTGTGAATTGCAAAGTGAACCAAGAGACAGAACTTGTGCAAAGTTTATTACTCTTGGATCTTAGTGATCCTAGACGACTTGGAGGAAGTGAACAGTGTAACTTTGTCCAAAGGTGTTTGTGGAAGGCAATCAGATTTGTGAGAGGTTTGGAACTCACCTCACTCGAGTAGTGAAAGAGTTACCTGAGTGATCGCCAGAGCTACTGCGACTAGCTCTGGAGAAGCAGAACTTCGAAAGAAGTGCTTCAACGTGGATTAGGAGTGCGGCTCTGAACCACGAGATAAATCTTTGTCTCTCCTGTGTCATTTCGTTTATTGCTTTCGCTGTTATCTTTAGTTGTTTTGAATTCTGTATTATCCTTGTAGTAATCTGCTCTTTGATAAATTCAGTTAGTTGTTTAAAATAGTTAAAACTTGTTGAAATTGCCTATTCACCCCCCTCTAGGCCAACTCGATCCTTCAATAAGCAATAGAAGAGTTCATCCTTTAACTTGAGTCCAAGAAATGCATCTAGAAATAATAGAGTTGTATTGGATGCATACCTTTGGGATTTCTATTTTTCAATGAGATGAGACTAATCAAAGATATACTCAATAAAACAGTTAGTCTCATATTTAGATTTATCAATATGATCATGAATATTATATCCAAGGAATACAACAAGATATGATAATATGAACTCGAATGCATACCTTTGATATTTCTATCTTTTTCATCCAAAAGAGACTAAAGAGAGTTAAGCTCAACAAAAGAGTTAGTCTCATAAAAGGATTGTCATTAATTAACAATTGAGACTAATCAATATTATGATTATCAAAAGAGTTAGTCTCAATATTCGATTTATCATTAACATCAAAACCAAACTAATGGAGCTTGAACTTTCAGTATCATCATCCGGCCAAATTATACAAACCTAGTAGAATCATGGTAACCATAGTCATAAGTGAATAGTACTCAAAATATCAGGCACAGTGAACCATTAAGCACAAGTTCGATTACAAAGGAAAGATCTAGAACCATTTCCCAACCAATCCATTCCATTCTTCCCGCAAAACCATCGCACACCACCAACGCAACCAGCCAAGGTAGCCGAAGGCTAAGGGCAAGAGGAGACCGAGTACCCGGCGGCCAAGAAGGGGGACCAGATCGACCACATCCTCGCGGCACATCGCCATCCATCCATAGCATAGAACTGTCTCCATCCCAAACCCTCAGCAATCACAGGTTTACAACCTCACTTTTGCCAATACTAGGATTATATAGTATGAAGGTCAGGTAAGAAAGTAAGTAGTGGACAAATCAAAGATAAAGAGTGGTCTCAGATTGTAGCTATAGTAGGGGCGGCGCCGTGCGTGCTCGAGGAACCCTCGCACTCCCCGGTGTACGAGGAACCCTTGAGTGTCATTGCAGCACCGCCTATCCACTAGTAAAACCACACATGAATCGTCATCGACAGAAAAACAGTAACCCAAGCCAATGCAAAATAGATAATCACACAAATCAGGCAAGCAATCCTACATAAACAAGCTTGTATTAGATGAGGTATTGGAGGGTGGTGACGGTAGGGTGAGGCCAAGCGGGCCAGCTGAAGGGTGGCATCCCTAGCGGTAAGGCTGTAGGATAGGGCGGCGTCAAGCCGGGTGGAGATCGGCTTGGGGCCGAAGCTAGCCCAAGCCAAGGAGGGGGGAAGCCGTGCGCGTGGATGCACCCACATCGGCCTAGTCAGTGGTGATCAAAGCCAGCTCGGGGGCACGGCGGGAGGGCCTACGAGGCCAGGTGGCACAACGCGGTGGCCCGGGGCAGTGCTTGGGCGCAAGCTAGCGCAAAAAAGGGGGGGGAGAAGGGCCCAGCGGTCGACGGTGCCAAGGCGGGGAAGGCCACGCATGGGGGCCAGGAGAGAGGGAGGGAAAAGAGAGAGGAATGGATAAGGATGGCTGGTGGGAAGGAAAAGAAGGGAAGAAAACAAAACAAAAGGAAGAAAGGGTAAATTTGAAAGGAAATAAAAGAAAAGAAAAAGAAGAGAAAATAAAATAAAATAAACATAATAACAATAATCATAATAAAAATAACAACAAAATAACAATTAAGGTAAATCAGGAAATAATGCTAGCATTAGAAAAGTAAATAAACTCAGAAGGAGAATAAATAATATCGATACGGAAGTAACAAAGTAATTAATCTTAGCAACTGCTCTAAATCTCAAAAATAGGAAATCAGTACTTCTATTAGAAGGAGATCATGATTCAAAATTTTAATAAAACGTGTAGATTAAAACATGTCAAATTAAAATACGGCAAGCTTATTTAAAACATAGAGGGAACAAAACAATCACCAAGGGCTCTGCAAAAAAACATAGAGAAAACAGAGAGCAGGCATAAAGACAGCATACCTTAACGAGTGTTAGCCAGGAAGCCGAAGGATTCTCACCGGCCCATTTCATCGAACAAGTGGTGGGCGGCCCGGGCTGGCGCCAGAGGCAACCGCCCCCATGGGTTCCTGAGTCCTGACAGAAAGCAAGCAACTCAAAGGTGCACGCCGCTGCCAATGTGCGCGCATACACTTATGTGTTCCGGCCGCCGGAGCTAGCCTTGGACGGGGCCCCGGGTTCAAGCGCGTAACTCCACTGGCATGTCGTGGCCGAGGAGGACGCTATTCCTTTTCCCGTTCTCTTAAGGCAGCGCGTGAAATCGTAATAATGATATATTATCATAGATAAAAGCTTGGGCATCAAAGGTCCCATGGTCTAGCGGTTAGGACATTGGACTCTGAATCCAGTAACCCGAGTTCAAATCTCGGTGGGACCTTAATTAATTTCTTTTGTCCTCCAATAATATACTTGGACGAATTCCTGATGCTCCTTATTCTTCTCTGCAAAAAATAATAATAATCATACATTCACCCGAATCCTTGCGATTGTTAGTTTGTCACGGACGGAGGTCTCCTTTAGTCGGCACTTCTGTCGCTAGCTAGCATCCTTTCCTCGTACTCTGTAGTTTCTCGGACAGAAGCATGTCGTACTCTGTAGTTTCTCGGACAGAAGCATGTCTTGAAGACTTGAAGATTTTTTTAAAAAAAATTACGTTGCATCCTAGTAGTGTAATTTGTTTTTGGGAAATTTAGATATATACCACTTTGAAGTGGTCATTTTAGAAGATGCCACTGCAACTCAATGTATTCAGAAAAACGCCACTCGTGAATGTATTGTATTCCTCATAAGTATTCTCGTATTGGACTATAATGCCCGTTCCTTTCTGCCTCCTAAGTCTCCGTGACTTTGATGGTTCTCCGGTGGCCATAGAAGCCTCTGGGATTTCAACTCCCGTCGCTTGGCAGCTGCTAACTATGAAGACAAAGAAGCAGAATCCATCAAAAGCAGTGCAACAATTCCAATCTAGTCGAGGCGTCCGAAAGCAACGTGTTCCACGACGGATTCGAGGAGGTGGCAGCAGTGCAAGGCCCGACAAAGGAGCTTCACGGACGAATGGATCTTCGTCGCCGTGGTCTTATTCGGATAGATCCATCAGCGCCATCTTCATCCATAGCCTGATTCCGAGCCAATCTGTCTTCCACGCTGCCGGCCGATG
Organism: Otatea glauca; assembly: GCA_036346275.1. NCBI lineage: Eukaryota > Viridiplantae > Streptophyta > Magnoliopsida > Poales > Poaceae > Otatea > Otatea glauca. The sequence goes on along the minus strand of CM070722.1, from coordinate 57,447,819 downwards.
CAAATCTGAAGACGCCTGCAGCTGCCATGCGCCTGCGGCAACTGGAGAAGGGCGGTGGCTCCTCGGCCAGACAGCAGACGTGCAGGGACTGGAAGTAGTGGATGATGACCACCTCGACAGTGCGTCATAGGCGACATGACCATTGCCGCCATGATTCGCAGCTAGAAGGGAGGAAAACGAGTGGGGAAAGATGCCAAAATTTCGACGCCACGGTAGCCTGGATCCAAAGATGACTGTCCTCGTGTATAGCCATGCTCGAGTGCTTCAGTGTTCTTTCCTCTCCATTTGCACGGCCCACCATCCCATCTTCCATGATTCTAATGGAGCAATGCCCAATGCAGACTCTTTCCTACAGTCCTTGCAAAAGACGGTTCCTATAGCAGATAGGTCGGGCCACTAGCACTGAGGTGCTCGCCGGCGGAGGTCCAGTGGCGCGGCGCTTGCCTCCATCATAGGCAAACAAGTGAGAGGTACATGAACAAGGGTAATTCGGTCTTATTTTGGGAAATATGTACTTGAGTGGCATTTTTGTGAACAACATGATTTCACAATGGCATTTTTCTAAGTACATATGCCTAAATTTTCCTTTGTTTTTCTGACTTCATTTTTGTTCTCTAGCTAAAGCGTGTGAAAGTACCTGTTTGTGCTGCTGGTTATGCGCACTTCCCGCTTCTTTCTCCGTTGGGTTTTCAGACGAAAACATTTAAATCCGGTTTGTTTAGGCTTAGACTTTTTGCTTGTAGTTTAAAGTTAGCATTTATGTTTAAATAGTTTAAAAGCTATCTATATTTATACGTGGTAGAGATGGATAATTTTACCATAATTTTAGTGGTATTGGTCTAAAACCAACCATCAATAAGTTAAAAAAGCCCCTCTCCAGTAGCTTTTGACTTTTAGTTATGGAGGCTAATAACTTTTAAAAAAAACCTAGATAAAAATTTACCAATTTGTTTATACTTTATTTTTTTGGTTTTTAAACCGGTGAAAAAGTCCCAACAAACATGGCCTAATATGTTATGATCTTAATTTCCTGTGCATGAAACCAAGGGTATGCTATATGCATCATACCCTCTACTAATCTTGGAAGGATTCCTTGCCTCTCTTGCTTTGAGCCGTTGGGTGAGTCGGCTCGGCTCGCAGCTTGAGCCGAGCTGGCTGAAAAAAATTACATCCGGGTTTTTTTTCAAAAAAAAAACTTACATATAGGTCCTTTTTTAGGAAAAAAAGATACGGTTATGTCCTTTTTCCGAAAAAAGAATATATATTACGTCTAGGTCCTTTATGCGTTTTTAAGGCTTGCGCTCGGGTCCTTTTACAAAAAAAGGGAATTACGATTAGGTCCTTTTCGGGAAAAAAAACTTTCAGATCTTTTTTTTGGAAAAAATATACATCGTATTTAGGTTCTTGTTGCGTTTTTCTAGCATTACGTTTAAGTTATACAAAGAATTGCGACGATGAATTTGTTTTAGATCAGTATATAATCAATATCACATGGAGCAACAGTACAGCTCTCAAAAATTTCAATGGCAATTACATTGCAATCGGGTACTTCACTACTCAGGATCATGACCAACCACAAAGCAGTGTACTGCAAATACTTGCATGCATGCCCTCTTGTTATTTGGTTTTTGGTCATTGCATACATACATACATACAGGAAATGCCAGCTACAGGACCACACGCACACTTGACACACTCCTGTACTGCAGAGCAAAACGATGCCTTTTCACATGAAGCATCCACAGTGCAGGTCACCAGAAGCAGCAGCAGAGCATCTGCATAGCATATCATGCATGAACCTTCCTTCCCTGTTACATTGCCAATTCACGCAACAAACACACACACACAATGCAAGATTCTGCAGTACTCACCTTCCTCCGCTTCCGGCGGCTCCGCCACCGCCGTCGGCTCGACGACTGCGCGAGCAGCAGGACCTCCGGCCGCAGCACCAGCGGCGACCAGAGGCCGCTTCTGTCGTAGTCGAAATCGAACTCGCTGGTGTCCGCGAACTTGCCAAGAAGCTCATCAGAGACATCTCTTGAGACCAGCTGCACAACGAACCCACTGCTGATCATAGGCGATGATTCCTCAGATGAGAAGCTCGTGATCTCTTGGAGAGATGATGGCATTGTAGGATACTAGCTAGGATCAATCAAACAGACGGATGAATAAAGAAAGATACGATCAGAGAGCGGCTGGTGAGCTGTTGCAATTTTGCAGTATCTGCTTGTTTGCAGAAGGGAGAATTTGCTGCAGATTGTGCAGTGGTTGTAAGGGAAAATGACTTGCTTTGGAATTAGACATTTGGACCCCTCCATTTGATCTTGGCTGCAAGAAACCGTGACGTCTATGTGCATGATTGATCGGTGTTGAGGAGCAGAGGACGGCCACTACTAGGCCATCTCCTCCTTTCTTTATTGGTGTCTATCCTCTCACCTCCTGCAACAAGTACACTTCATCTCTTCTCTCTCTCTCTCGCAACCATCCAGGCACCTCTCCATCATGTGATGTCTCTATGTAGACTTGGAGAGAAACCTCACATCTAGCCAGGGTCGCATTCAAGTAAGATAACCGTGATGGAGAAAGCTTGGGTACAACCAACATTACAAATTTCATTTTCGGACCAAATCTCGGGACGGTCGAAATTCGAAATTTTGTCTATATTTTAGAATTTTTGTGGAAATCCGACTGAAATGGAAAAATAAAATTTCAAATCCGGTATTTTTATGGTTGATAAAATCGAAATTTCAGCCAAAATAACCAAAATTTTGGCCCTTTTTAACCCCTTGTGAAATGGTCTCTCGAGGCTAGAAAAATTGAGAAAAATATGAAGAAAAAAAATCATGCAAGCATTTATCTATATTTTTTATTTGTTTGAGTGCAAAATACTAAGTATTTGCACAATTGAACGAATCGAAATCAGTAGACGGGGGCTAGGTAGGGGCAAAGGTAATGCACATCCTGTCGTGGAGGTTAGGGGTGTCCTTGGGTATGCCGAGCGTGTTGACAAGGCGCTGGAAGGTTGCCACCACCATGTTGATCTAGAACACGCCCGAAGCCATGGCCTATGATGCGCCAGCGCTGGCTCTGCCTCCTCCCCAGGCATTCCTCTGCCCACCGAGCGGTTCCCTGCGGACGTGCACAACCTTCATGTCCTGGAAGTTCATCCTCCCCCGGTCGATCAACGCTCGAGACGAACGGAGGCTCGGAAAACTCCGGCGAGGATTCGCGGAGGGCGGGTCAAATCGTAGGGGTCGTGGCCTGTCGAAAGGGGAATTGGGGCTCGTGTCCCGTCTCGGTTTGACCTTTTTTTTTCTTTCTCCCTCTCTCGCGGAGTTTAATTGCGATGGCGATTGCGGAATTCGCTCAAGGGAACTATAGAATTATCGTTGTCCTGCCCTTGCGACGATACTAATTATGTTGTTGGTGTTGCTTGGACTAGGTCAAGGTTGTTTGTTGCCTTCACCTCGCTGCTTTTGTTGGTGCGCGTTTGGGAATTGCGTCGTGTGGATCACACCGTGAAATGTCCAGGTCATCGAGATGGGTTACATAATTTGTATTTATTTTTTTTGCAAAAAAATTCACAAATATTCTTCAGAAAAAGGCATTACAATTCGTCACAAAAAATTGGTACTAAATCCGGTCCTACAAACATGAAACTGATCGAATTTGTGGCCATCTCGGTTAAAAACCCCAAAATCTCGCCGAAAAATCCCAAAATCAATGTAGCAATTTGGAATTTTTTTAAAAAAAATTATCTTGCCGAGATTTTGAACCCCGGTATAACACGCTTTCATGCACCGAGATGCAGAGGATTTTAGTGCGACTTTGTGACAAGCCGCGTTGATCACAACAAATCAATACCCAAATGGTAGTACTACTTCTCTGAACGGAGGTTTGCTCGCCATACTAGATTGACATTTTCTCGCAATAATTCTCTTCAATTATGCGCGGCTTTAGAATGGATCTTGATCCTGCTGGGTTAGAGATTCAGCAAGACGGCAATTAAGATGAGCTTTTTCGTATGGATTGTGGGCATAGCGGGGCAGGCAACGTTGGGACATCGTGAACCACCTACCATTAGAGCGACCTGGCTGCCAACTGAAGATGATCTCACATCCTTTTCCAAATCGATCCGCACAGGTTGGCCCTTCAAGATTAGATCGATGCGACTCATTAGATCCAAGATCCAATCAGTTTGGGTGGAGAAACAACCAAGAAAGTAGCCATTCTTATGCACATTTTCGGTACCGTTCCGACCTGTTCGCGTCTCCATCAACACTGGAGTAGAGAGGAGTCGATGTGGGGGATCACAGATCACCACTCACTAGTGATGTGGGCACTGCTGATGTTTCTTTCCTTTGTGAGGAATTGTGTCGGATTTGCACACTTCGGTTGATTTAAGATGAGTAATTGCAACCTTTTTTCGCAAAGGGGATCGGTGATTGGGTGTCAAATGCATTGCCTAACTCCCAATTTGGACACCTTCCTCTGCCGCTATGTGTGAGCAAGCGTGGTTTCAACTAATCCTTTTTCCTTAGAACACGCAGGAGCGGTTTCAATTACCTAGCATGGTACTCGGGCGGTTCAGTAAATTAACTTTGGCAGGCACCCACGGCTATATAATCAATCAGAGACAACAAGATTACAGCGAAGAAAAGGTAGTGGTGATACGTGCTGAAGATCAAAACGCTTTGCAGCCGGCTTTAATTTGCCAATGGTCCGAGTACTAAGCAGTAATCAATCAAGCGAACGTGTAGGTTAGAGCAGTACAATACTAGATACGACTATTGTCTATACACTCGTATATATTATCTAAAGACAAAACTAAATATAACTCCTGCGATAGGTGACATCTTAAGCTTGTGTCAGTGAGATCCTACAATATTATAATTATGGTATGGAAAAAGTCTTTATTACAGGCAAAAACTCATACAATGATGTTTTATACTGTCTACATGTTCGCATCTTCACAAAGAGATGAATATACTCTATCTCCTCCTCTCTCTCCTGTACCAGCAAAAAATTTAAGTGACAAAGTATATAAACGATTGACATCACACTATTATACACACCATTAAAGAATCTATGAGCTTGTTGAGTTATGCGCCAGTTTGGAAAATTATATGACAACTCTTTGTTACAGACCGGCGCGATAGGGACTAAGTTGATGAATTATATCCAGAGATTTCAAGAAACTTTCAATCGGAAATATGTAAAAGTTTGGCTTGAATTTTGAACATATCCTTTTTTTCTTTCTTTCAAATTACATGTTTAACCTTTCACCTAGAGAAGGTGGCACATAAAAATAATAATACCTACTCTAAACTTGGAAGAAATACCTGTCCCAGGAGGCTTTGAGGCGGCTCGAGCCGAGCCGCCAAAAAAAATTACATTTGGGTCCTTTTTTTAAAAAAAAAATTACGATTTCATCTTTTTTTGGAAAAGAATATATATTACATTTAGGTCCTTTATGCGTTTTTAGGCATTGCGCTCGGGTCCTTTTATGGAAAATTAAAATTACGATTAGGTCCTTTTCGGGAAAAATACGTTTAGGTCCTTTTTTTTGGAAAAAAATGTACATTTCATTTAGATCATTTTTTCTTTTTTCTAGCATTACGTTTAAGCCCTTTTGCAGAAAACAAAAAAATTATGTTTAGGTCCTTTTCGCGTGTTTCCTCGATTTGCTCGTGTAGGGAGTGGCAGTCGCACGTTTTCTCGATTTGCTCGCGTGGGGAGCGATGTCTGCGGCGTGGCACGCCGCGTATGATTATCTAGTACCTACTCTAAACTTGGAAGAAATGCCGGTCCCAGGAGGCTTTGAGCCGGCTCGGCTCACGGCTCGAGCCGAGTTACATTTTGGTCCTTTTTTTGAAAAAAAATTACGGTTAGGTCCTTTTGGAAAAATTTACGATTAGGTCCTTTTTTTAAGAAAAGAATATATATTATGTTTAGGTCCTTTATGTGTTTTTAGGCATTGCGCTCTGGTCCTTTTACGGAAAATCAAAATTACGATTAGGTTCTTTTTTTTTGAAGAAAATACGTTTAGGTCCTTTTTTTTGAAAAAAAAATATACATTGCATTTTTGTCCTTTTTGCACTTTTCTAGTATTACGTTTAAGCCCTTTTGCGAAAAACACAGAATTCTGTTTATATCATTTTTCGTGTGTTTCCTCGATTTGCTCGTGTAGGGAGCGGCGATCGCACGTTCTCTCGATTTGCTCGCGTGAGGAGCGACGCTCGCGGCGTGACATACCGCGTATGATTATCTAGTAATGCCAATGCCTCAAAGGGTGACATTATATACACAAAGCCCTAGGTACGTGTGGCCACATAAGATTGTAGGGATTTAAAGGGGTACTGCGGCATGAAGTGGGGCCAAGGTATCGCGCAAAAGCATATTAATAGTAACAGTGCTTGCCATGCCATCATTGGTAGTGTGACAATTGACATAAAATAAGTTTATTTACATAAATTTATAAATTATTATTAAAAAGTCATTTGATAAAAATTAGCATGTACGTAAGTTCTACTCAAAACCATAGTTATCAATATCGTACCAGTACCGATCGATATGGCCTGTATATACCAATTCACCATCTAAATGGGTATAATGTAGCCCTATGTACCGTATCGACCTCGATACCGGTTAATACTGGTCATACCGGTTTCGATACCGAATAATACTAGTCATACTGATTTTGATATCATACAATTTCAGTTATATTAGTGGAATTGATAATATTATTTATTAATCTATATGTTATATTTGATAGTACTACTATGCATTTTTAATAATATTATAAGTTAAATTTGATGTACATATAATTATATATATATATATATATATATTATTATATTAAACCAAAACGTTACGCCGTCTAAACCGATTCCAAAATATAGTATTTGGTCAAAAACTCAAAAGCGGCTCGCTTACCCAGTTAAAACCCGCCGCAGCCGCCGACCCCGGCCCGGCCCGACCAAATTCCCCCATCCGCCGCGCTCGCTGCCGTGCCCGTGCTCGCTTCTCTTTCCCACATTTCCTTTCTCTCTCTCCCCCTCCCCACCCCAAAACCAGATCGCTGCCGAGGCGAGGGGCCCGAGCAATGGCGGCGGGGTACCGGGCGGAGGACGACTACGACTACCTCTTCAAGGTGGTCCTGATCGGCGACTCCGGCGTCGGCAAGTCCAACCTGCTCTCGCGCTTCACGCGCAACGAGTTCAGCCTCGAGTCCAAGTCCACCATCGGGGTCGAGTTCGCCACCCGTTCCCTCCAGGTCGACGGCAAGGTCGTCAAGGCCCAGATTTGGGACACCGCCGGCCAGGAACGGTAGGGTACACACCCCAAGCCCTTGCCTTGCTTCAGTCTCTCTCTCTCTCTCTCTCTCTCTCTCTCTGCGCGGCGGTAGATGCATAGATCTGTGCTTGGCTCGATGGCTACTCCTGTTCCCGATGCATGCGTGCGTCTATATGTCTCTGGATGCTGAGGTTTTGTGGGTTGGATCTCGCCGCCGAATTATGGATGTTGCGTGCTTATGCGGCTAGCTAGTGTAGGGTTTGGGGTGGGTTCTTTCGTGAGGTTGGGTTCAATCCTGGTACTAGATCATAGAGCTTGTTTATGATGTCCGATCGCAGGTATCGGTTGCGTGCGGATCAGTAAGTAGGGATCTTCCCTACGGTCTTTTTGCTCAAGGAGTGCGTATGGATCCTACCGTGGAATGGAATGGTTGGATGATTTGGGGGATTTTAGAACTAGACATGCAAGCTCGATTGCTGGTGCTGTTGGTGATGCTTTAGTGATGGAAATGAGCTAGCTCCAGGCCACACGCTTAATTCTCTAGATTTTGATCGGTAGTCTGTTTAGTAGTATGGTGCCATGCGGAATTATCTTGCTAATTGCAATGAAGAAGACAGTTTCAAAAGAACAATAGTTAGTGTTGATCGATAGGATAATAGGATATATATTCTTTTATTTCCAAAACTAATTTATGATGACGGCTGCAATCTGGGTTGTAATCCTTCCTCAGAGAGTGTGGACTGGAGAAGGCTGTCCAAAGTATGTGTGGCTAAGGATGATCAATTTGGTGTGCAGATAGCAGAGTAATAGATTGTGCTTTTAATGTGTGTATTGTTTTTTTTTCTGGATCTATTTAGACAAATGCCATTCTTTGTCCCTGAGTAAAAGATTACCTTGTGACAAGGAAGTGAGATGAATGCTTGAAATATTTGGAGGAAACTTTTGCTCAGTTGGTCAAAATATTGGACTGGAGATTAATAGACATGCTAAAAATAGTTACTTTGTACATACTGTTGACCATAGATCTTCTGGATACGATTTTAACATTTTATTAGGCCATTACTTTTCTCATGCTTGAATCGTGTTCCGCAGTCCAGGCAACTTGCATACTACTAGAATAGTATGTTGCAAACAATTTTTTCTGAATGTGTTGGCTAATTTTAGAGCTGATGCTTATTGATGGTTGATTCCATCAATCCATTCTTCTATCGGTAATAATGAATTACACTTGTTACAAAGTTTGCCATGCGTTTTTCCACACCGTATTACATTTTTGTTTTCATGTGGTTCTCTTGATCCATTTTTGTTAACTAGTTGGCATGATTTACCTCTTATATAGATAGAGAATTTGTCTATTCTTGTAGTTCATGCTTGTTTTTGTCCCAAGCCATTCCATTTATTTTTATTTCTACTAAATTTAGAGTTATCTGAAGAGTTTCCACTTCTACCATTAAGCATGACAATGATTACCCTATTATTGCCCCCTAAAAAAGCATGAAAATGATTTAATGATTTATGCCTCATTATCTCCCATCTCTAGTTACTTGTTAGAACAATTTATCCAACAGTAATAATAAATAGCAGTAAGTTTCGCCTTTTCTTTGTGATAGGAAAATCCAAGTCCTTGTAGTCATGTGCTTACATACTATAAGTCTCAATTGGGCATGTATCCATGCTATCTTATTGTCTCAATTGTTTACATAATTTGGTGCTGTAAGATGTATTGTATTTTCATTACTGATAACAGAATAGCAATATTACAATACCATGATATACATTGTAATATGTGGTTTTCTGGGAACTGCAACACTAAGTTACAACATAGTAGATAAGTACATTTTGAGCAGTGCTTCAATGCTTTCCCTTCTAATACAAGTTGCACAAATCTTGAAGCAAGCGAAGGGGTAAGTAATCTCCATCTACCTTTCATTCATGCTTTAATATTTGTGCAACTGTAAAAAAGAAAAGCATTGAAGCACCTCTCGTACATTTTTCTTGTTCAAGGCTGTGGTATATTAAGAAAATGACAATGCTGCTAACTTAGTAATGTTGAATTGATTAAGCAGAAAATTGCTTTCAACCCAGAATTTTAAAAAAAATGTGCTTCTAATGCCTAGTGAACCTTAACCTGGCATGATATAACAAGGTTCTATTAGGTTGTGCTATTTATGCCCTAGAAAATAAAATAAAGGCTATATGGTTAGGCGCCACCTACATTTCGCTCAGTGTGCTGAATTGTTATGTTATTTTGTTTTTGTTTGGGTATCCTGCATCCTTTAGTGGAGTCAGAAAGCAGATGGCGTGTTGTCCTGTAATCTGGACTTATGGGTGCACATCGCCATATGCAGCAATCTTGAGGCAGCATATAATGCAGCAACTAAAACTCAAAAAATTGCAACTATCACACAAACAGGGGATGAGTGAGGAACTTATCCAAAGTATATTCGAAGTGGCACCATAATGATGAAAGAAAATTAATAAAGCAAATGGTGTCTCTCTTCTGTCTGAGTGAAGCACTGGGTGTGTACTACAAGGGAGCATGTTGGCTTTTGTGCCCTGAAAGCGCCAGCTTCTGGAGCTGCACCCAAGCACTGAAGATAGCCAAGAGGACACAGTTGTGTTTGCTCTGGAGAAGGTTTTTTTTTGCTGGATTTGAGAATGGGGATTTTGTTGGTTTGGAAGCAGTGATGGGGCTGGAGAAGATGATTTATGTTGGGGGTAAAAAGATTTGATGATAGCTGTGATTAAGACAAACCGCCTTGCTAAAGTTGGAGAATTGGACTCTTGATGGGCATGAGCATACAATATATTTCTGTAGGATTTGACATTGCCTACAGCAATTACCTGTTTACATGCAGCAATAGAAAAGAGGGAGGGTCCATCGAGGAATGAACAATATGCAAGTCCATCGAGGAATGGACAATATGCAATTAAAGTTAGTAATTTTTTTCTAGAATGGGAGTTTTTGTTGGATTGGAAGCGGTGAAGGGGCTGGAGAAGATGGTTTATGTTGGGGCTAAAAAGATTTGATGGTAGCTGTGATTAAGACTAACCGCCTTGCTAAAGTTGAAGCATTGTAATCTTGATGGGTGTCAACATACAATATATTTCTGTAGGATTTGACAATGTCCACAGCAATTACCTGTTTACATGCAGTAAGAGAAAAAAGGGAGGCTCCATTGACGAATGAACAATACGCAATTAAAGTTAGTGATTTTGTTTTATTGTTAATTTTTTGAGAAGTCGTTAGTAACTTTCTAGGGGACATATTAGTGAACAATAACCCATTTTTTTAATTGTTCTGATGCCAACTTTGTCAATCAACTGAACACCATTTGAATTGCATGCCATGACCTGGAATAGCTTGCATGTAGTATAATCTGTATCGTTTAACGAGAAAATTTTTGAATTACGAAATTCCATTTACCAATGCCACGACCTGAGGGGACATCGAACCAGCTAGTTATGATTTCTCTATGTAAAGTCATATCTGTTGCTATTGGGTTGTTCTCTCAGTTTTCTGGCATAGCATCCCCTACCAAAATCCATATGAAACAAACGAAGCGCTTGTGCCTGACTGCCTCACGTGGAGTCATTGAGTGTCAAATTGTGGGTTTCAATTGGCTGTAAGCACTTATGTCGAGAGTGAATCTATGTTTAACACAAACAATGTATTATTTCTTTTTAAATATTAATGGCATCTCTTCCATAGATTTGACTTTCATGGCCTGTCTGATGGTACAACTGTGTGCATTAGGAAATGATATGCTGAGCTCGCCTTCTTTTGATGAATTTTCATCAACAGTTGTCACCTGAATAGGAGCGGAGTTCCCCACCCCTCCCTACAGTTGAACTGTGTTGTTCATACCTGTAGATAAGCAACAACTCCAATGAACAGACCAACTGTGGTTATTTAATTGAATTATCTATGCTGGAGAGACACAAGGAAGTAGATCATGAACAAAATGTAAAATTATATAAAACATTCCAAATATATCTTGTCATTTTGTTTGGTGAACTCTTTTAGGATTCTTTATTTGGTAGTTTCAGTAGTGAATTTTCTTGCATGTCAGAATGTTGTCTGTTTGATTCACATTACTAATCTGATCTGAATCTCGCTGCAGATATCGTGCTATTACTAGTGCATATTACCGTGGTGCTGTTGGAGCGTTGCTTGTCTATGATGTCACTCGGCACTCAACCTTTGAGAATGCTGAGCGCTGGCTTAAGGAATTGAGGGACCATACAGATCCAAACATAGTTGTAATGTTGGTTGGCAACAAGTCTGATCTTCGTCATCTTGTAGCAGTCCAAACTGATGAAGGGAAGGCATTTGCAGAGAGAGAATCACTCTATTTCATGGAGACCTCTGCACTCGAGTCCACCAATGTGGAAAATGCATTTGCAGAGGTCTTGACTCAGATTTACCGCATTGTGAGCAAGAGGGCAGTCGAAGCAGGTGAAGATGCTGCTTCTGGGCCTGGCAAGGGTGAAAAGATCAATATAAAGGATGATGTCTCGGCAGTGAAGAAGGGCGGCTGCTGCTCTAGTTGAGCCATGCTGTATTTTTTGGATTTGTGTGATGTTAGCTTGTGTTATCGCCTTTCCAGCGACTGAGAATTATTAGTAGCATTAGCAACCTTTATGTTACCTAGAGAGTTTATTGCTAAACTGAAAAGTTTGTCTAGATCAGTTTACATCTTTCTATTGTTGTATGGTCTCCACATCAATAGGCATGGTATCGTTTTTCCTGTGAATCCATTGCAACCATGTTTGAACTGTTCAACTAAATAGAAATATGTTTCATGCGTGCCAATTGCCGATTTCCTAGGCGCAATGAATCTACACTGGGATCTGCATTGGAAAATTATGTACGCTTCGACAATGTGCTGTAATGGATCGAAGCGCGACAGTATACAGTTTAACTTGATACTTATGAGGCTCGAGGGAGATTTGCTCGTATCTTACATATAAAATATTTGAAGAAAATATCAGGACTTTTTGCCTTTTAACTCATTCTAAAATTTCAGACTTGAATTAACTTCCATGTGAATATGTAGAAAGACATTCCCCCAATTCCAAATATATATGGGCATATGAAATAAGGAGTATTAAGAGACAACACTGGTACCCTTTATTTATTTCTCCTGTTTCAACTATAAGTCATTTTGGCTTTGGACATACGAATTAAAGAGTACTAGTCTTTCCCCTTAAATCATCAATTAGTCACAGAACTAACCCAGCTTTGCATCATTACATTATTTTTGTTTGTAGTCTCGTAGATTAGACTTCATTTGTTAGAGAGCAACATGCAGCATGGATTTATATTTGCTTCATTTCATTGATGGTGTGTATTGGTGAACAATACGAAATGTACATATGAATACAATCTTATATCGCATAACCGGAACATTATAGAGATATTTATTTATTTCACCTAAAATTGGAAACTACAGTTAACCGAGGGCTTGACAGTATAGATGCCGAACGAATATAAGAGCTCGAGAGTTTCTCGCTGTGTAACCAGTACCACTGGGCACTGGCCTTGTGGTCTACCAAGTTGTACTTCTATATCAGCCTCCACAGTCGCTGCGGCTGGTGTGGGATATGGCACACTCATGATCTTAAAGTATGCATTTTATCTGTTGACTTTAATAAAATTTGATAGCACTAGCACTATCGGCCCTCTTATCAAACAGTATTATATTGTAGGACTTATTTGTTCCTCTTCTATTATATTACATTATTAAAACAATAGAGAAAGAAGGCACCAACTAGTGCCACTCGCTACAGTTTGGAGGGTTCACACCATAGTTATAAATCCGTAAACTGGTATATGTATTATACCGGCTTTGATACCGGTCATAACAAACTTCGATATCAATCAATACAGGTCATACCAGTTTCGATATCGATCAATACAAGTTATATCAGTGGAATTGATGATATGATCCATTGAACTATATGTTATATTTGATAGGACTACTATGTATTTAGAATAATATTATAACTAAAATCCAATGTATATTTAATTAAAAATATATATATATATATATATATATATATATATTTATAAATATATATATTATATTAAACTCAAAATGATACGCAGATACAAACTGATTATGAAATACACCATCCCAAGATGCAAACGAGCTATGGCATTCACAGGAAGCCGAGGTAATGCACGATCGCGTCTGCGAGGCAGTCAGGGACCATGTGACGCGCTATCGACGGTGGCCGTGTCACTACACGCTCAGCGCGATGGGCCTTGTTATTATCAATCTACAGTCACCATGTCACAAGCTTCACTAAGATTTAGTCATTTTCAATATCTCCTAATCATATATATACTCCCTCCATCTAAATTTATAAAATTTATTTTTAATAATCTTGTCTATAATATAAATATAAAATGTATTTTATATTTTAATGTAAAATTAGTACGATGTTCTCTCTACACTCCTAATAAATATCCATCTTATCTTATATTCTTTACATGTATGCATTGATTACATTGCTTAGTAATAACAATTAGAGATGATCTAGTCATTTTTAATGTCTTCTTTGTCTATGCACCAAAAAGAAATATATCTTATAAACTTGGAAGGATGGAATATATACTACCTATTAAAGTTGGGAGAATCCGTGCGGGGAGAGCATCCCCATCAGCAAATTTTTAAAATGACCCTTCCACAAATTTTGAAATTGCGTCGAGGCTCTCCTACTAGCTCTTTTGCAAAAAACTATGTGGTTCCTCAAATTCACATCTAGTTCCGGACTAAGCCCTTTTGCAAAAAAAAAACCTCATGGTTCTAGAAAATTGCATCTAGACTCGGACCGAGCCTTTTTGCAAAAAAAACATCGTGCTTCAGGAAAATTGTATCTAGCTTCGGACCGAGCACTCTATTACATTAGCCCGACACAGCATAACACGTGGCTCTACCTACTTATTACTATTTGTACAAAAATACATTGACAAGCATTGATTGAAGGATTAAGAACCCCATTGGTATTTTTGTCAAAGCTAGTTTACAATTCACTACTGATTAACCTCAAACCTCCCGTTAAGACAGCTTTCAAGATCGCAGGCCTCTTGTTACTATCAATCTGCAAAAAATGTATTGATTTAAGTGGTAAAACTAATTTCTTATTTATAATTTTTTTCTAGAGAGAGGGGGATCATGACCCCCATTGACTCTATAGAAGATCCGTCTAGTGACACAGCTGGAGGAAAATATAGAGCCAACTTAACATCATGTACTCAGATAACTTAGAAAGAGAATACTACTTTAGTGAACAATGTTAATTCGAGTAGTAAAACTTAGATGCCCCTTGACGAGAAACACTAACACCGCACGGTAGACCCTTCTATATTTCAAGATGGAACACCACAAGCTTAGATGATAGGTATCACGATTCAAGATGAATGAGAAGTTCAACAAGCAACAAAAACTTACCAATACTCATGAATCACAAATAGGAAACTACTCTAACAAGCAATAATTTTATTTTGTTTTGTTTGAGTGCTTATAATACTTTCCCTTTCCACATCATTTTGACTTTTTTTTAGCATCCACTTTACTTTGACTTGTTGAACTTGATATGCTTTTAGGACAGTCTCATGCAACAAATGCTGCTCCACTACGTTTTTTCGGTGAACCATAGACAGTACTATAAAAAAACATTCTCTGCAATAATCATTTAGAAAGAAGTTTTAAGAGGATTCACATAGATAATAATAACTTTATTGCATGATTCATTCCATCATTGGCCTGCAAATAGCAATGTGCTGTGACAATTAGCAAGATCAGGCAGGGTTTATCCTGAATGGCAGGGCAATTCTCCTTTGGCAGGGACGGCGACAGCAATAGGTCCAACACCTGCTACATTTGCCTCCATGCCAGAGAACTGCACTGTGATTATCACCCTGAACACTCCGTAGCTGCCGTTGACCTTTTTCTTTTGGAGAAAAGCCATTGATCTGTTGTTAATTGCTCTTCACGTTATTCTTTCATGCACAATATATCTCTTTCTTGCCTTGCACTGTATGTTACCATGGCAAACATATAGGGCAGAGATGGGCAAGCAAAATCTGGATATGCTGCTGGATATGCCTCCAAATCAGGACAATGCTATCAAGAGGTATTCCTCTAGCCCTACCTTTCCATTTTCCCTCTTTTTGAATTGAACCATAGAAAGAGAATGACCCTTGTGCTCTTGCCATCTCATCCAAAAGGTATAAATCTCTTTTGCTTTTTATTCTTTCTGTCACTGTTGCTAGTTATTAAAGAAGTTTGATTACTAAAAGAGGTTTGTATCTACAGGTGAAATGATACATTTTGCATTAAAGACCAACCTACATCTATAGATACAGAAATTAAATCCTATATCTGATTATTTGATGCAAACTGGTTTAGTTCTAGACTTGTAGTACAATTGAGCATTTTGAGTTATTATAATTTCTATGTCATTTCTAGTAAACTGGTTACTGAAAATATATACTGTTGGAGTTACAAGGTCTGATTGTAGTAAATGTTTTGCTAAGTGCTAGTATTGATTAAGACATACCGAGTACATAATTGATCCGAAATCCATACCTATGTATGGATAAACAATAAAATAACACATTGTACTTAATCTTTCACATGTCCCATATATGGCAAGACTTTCAAATTTGCTCCTAGCTAGGAGCGATCTTGTATTATTTGGAAATGCTCACAAGTAACATCCTTCATGGGGAAAAAAATGTGCACTGATTCATCATCTTCTTTTATCAAATCATGCAACTACTTCCCCAATCACGTACACATGCATTCAGTGGACCACAAGCAGATTGCGTTCTTTTTTCATGTGATGGAGGCCCGTTGATATTGTGCTTTGTCGCGGAACATCCCCATGGATCTTCCCATTTGGTGCTGTCGCAAGCTGCCTCTGCTGAAGAAGCTAGTAAGTATCTTATTCTTCTTCAGAGCACTGAGCTTTACAGAAAGCATGCAAGCACCGCCAGCAAGTTGAGCTGCTGCTGTGGGCGTCGAAAGGCCGCGTAACATTGTGTCATATCTAATCTTGGGTCCTAATTATTTACATGCTATTCCCGGACCTTTTATCTCTTCTTAATGAAAAAATATCCATCTGTTGTCATTGATTTGTTGTTGTTGTTGTTCTTTATAAGTTTTAACCTCAATTTACAATTGGTTTGTACCGCATTTTGTTATAAAACATTGCAGAAAACACCGGGGAAATAGCGCAGCAGATACTTCACAAGTTCACAACAGATGTAGAGTGGAAGCCAATCACTGAAAACCTTTTCCGCAATAACATAAGGAGAAGAAGAAACAATTCACCCTTCAAACCCAGTTGAGAAGGTGGAAAAGGCCAAGCGGCAAGCATCAAGTGCAACAAATTGGAGATATTACGGCAGTTACATGTTACTAACTTTTATGCCTACTAGGTGCCTGCAAAATGTGCTTGGCATCGAAGTGTTCGAGCGAGGGAGAAGCATAAGCGGATATGCGAATGCCAGCAGCTTCAGCACCACAAGCTTAAACCTAGCAATTGCCATTGTGCAATGCATATAAATACCCAATAGTTCGAACCTACGATACACCAAGTCATTCCATGATCAGGTAAGCCGAATAAGCAGAGCCTTAGGTGTAGGAGTGTACATAAAATGCAGTGTGTATCCATGCGAGTTGTGGATTACCGGGCCATATCTCCTTGGGCAGAGTGCGATTGGGCTTTACTTTATGAGAGGTGCTTCCATGCTTCTCTTTTTTACAGTTGCACAAATATTAAAGCATGAATAAAGGGTAGATGGTGATTACTTACCCTTTCGCTTGCTTCAAGATTTGTGCAACTTGTACTAGGAGGGAAAGCATTGAAGCACTGCTCTTACTTTATTTGTTTAAGCTAGTATGCTCTGCCAAAGGAGATTTGCCCAGCAATCCACATTTGCAATCTATTAGGATTGTCGATGTAGAATGTAGCACATATATTAATCAGCCCTTTGCTGTTGCTAGCTTAGTATGCGTAGATTCAGAATACGCGTGCTAGTGATGTAGAATGATATCTTTGCAATGATGCATGTACTTATATGAGGTGCAACTTCATTAATCCTTTTGTATTTGTATTGGTCGGTGTTGTGGCTACAGACCAAACAGTATGAAAAGGAGTACCCCTCAGACTTACCCTACAGGAGAGGGTACACGCGAAGTCCCTAGGTGCAAGGGATCAAGTCCCTAGGTGCAAGGGATCGAAGTAAGTCAAAAACAAAGACGATCAATTTTCGTAATGTAAAAATAGAGAAAAATCTTATATTTGGCTCCCCTTGATGTTCAACTCTTATTAAATGGGGGATAATTAGGTCAGAAACATTGCGAAAGGTCAAAATTAGAGAAATAACATCGCATAAAAACGTTGCTGCTAAATAACATGACGAAGGCCGGAAATTCCAGAAATAGCATCTTGGGGAATATTCCATCATAAATGTTTCAAGAAGACACAAATACCCCTTCCTACCCCAACTTTGGCTAGGCCAGCGCAGCGGGAGACATGATCATGGCTGCACGATAGCAGAGCAGCATGGCGCTGGCATGATGGATGGCGGGGTAGACTAGTGGCACCAAGGAGCTGCAGTGGCGGTGATAGCAGTGGGGAGGCGGTGCGACGGTGGAGTAGCAGCGACGTGTGAGCATCATTATTGGTATTGTGATATTCCGGAAATAAAAAGAAAACAAAACGCTCAGCCGTACCCATCTATAGAAGGGACGAGAGGGGAGGCCGGGCTCCCCATGCCCATGCCCATGCCTTAGCCACCGCCGCCCGTGCGCCGGTCTTCCTTGTGCGCAAGCCGTCGCGCCTCGCTTTCCCAATGGCGCGCGCGCCCTTGCTCGATCGTGCCTCAGACGCTGCAAAGCCGCATGCATGCTAGTGCACCGTGTGTAGTCGTGCCGCTGTTGTTGCCACCGCATGCGGCTGTCCCTATTGCATGCTATTGCCGTCGCAGGGTCCTACTATTGCCGCTGCATGCTAGCCGCTGGGAATTAGGCAGAGGAGGAGGAGCAAGGCAGCAGAGAAGGAAGAAAAGAAGGAAAGAGAAGATAAGAAGACAGAGGAGAAGAGACAAGGGTTTCGCTTGCACTGTTCTCGACGTCTGAATCCTATGAGGAGTGGTTTCGGGGATGGCATCAACTTCACATCAATCTTTTCATCATGGTTAAAAAGAAGGCGATGGAGATCTCGAAGGATGTGGTGCACAAGTCGGGAACGTGCGGGGCTCGCGGAGGATAGCCGATATCAACGTTTTCAACGGAACTTCGGGATACAAGTATAAACCCTAAATTGTCGTTGTCCATGTTGGCGCTGTAGTGGAGTGATATATGGTCATTTTAATGGTAAATGTGATAGTTAAAGAGCATTGAGATGGATTTTGAGAGAGATCAGTACTCGTTTAATAGTGGTATTTGTTTTAAGGGCGGGTTTTGGGTCTTGTGATCGATTCTATGGCATGCCCAGGTTATAAAAATGTATGTTATTGTCTAAAGTTTCATTATAGCACAAGAACATATAATTTGGTTAATCGGCTTGAAAGTTATGGCTTCAAGAAACTAGTCATCAAGACGCTCGGTCGCTGCTAAGAGCAATTGTGATAATATGCTGTTTATGGCTAAATAATGACCGGATTAAATTGTGTTTATAACTAGATAAAGCTAGATAAATTTTCCTAGATTCCAAAGATATTACGGTTTTCTACATGTGGAGTTGTATAAAAATAGTTACAAAATTGTGAAGTTTGCTGTCTAGTAAAACAACAAATCAATCTTCGGGGTTGGAAACGAAGGGTTAAATGAATTAATCGGAAAATATATATAACTAAAAAATCATAGACAATCTTGTGTAGATTTCAAAACATGTATGTTTTACCATGTTTGGGCTCCTGGATTAATAGCTATGGCCTTCCGACCTTTAGGACATCATAGGGTAAAACTAAGGGAGAAAGTTAAGTCTGGGATGCGCGTAGGAGCGATGTTACTATGTTTGATATATGTATTGTTGTGGTATATTTTTGAGAGGAGTTTACCTACTGTAGAAGGTGTGACTACGTGTTTGGCTTCATTCGCACGTTATTCTGTTACTCCTAGGTAAAAAGGCAAATACATGGTATAATAATGACATGGGTTGTTAATCCTTATTGTGTTTACTGGTAATCTTTTATTACTTTATTTTACATGGTTCCTTTTAATTATGATGAAAATGATATGATGATGAGATTAATGGAGATGATGAAATATGTTAATATTGATAAATCATATCATTTGCATATGTTGCATTCAATATGAAAAGAGATGACCTGTGTGGGCCCATATGACCTACTTGGTATAGGTATAAAAGATCTATTTTGGTAGTCACCTCCACGGGATAGAGAGGATGAGAGGGTGCGATATCAACGGGTGTGCACTCAGCGATACCAGTATGCACATAGACAGTTTTGCATTGCATGTCTAATGATAAAAGATGATTAATAAGATAAATATGATAAAGGGTTATATTATTGTTTTATTATGTAATTACCGAGTCGTAGGCTCATCCTTACTTATTTGGCTCATCCTTACTTATTGTTTTATTATGGGATGGGAGTAGTGACATTGTATTACTTGTCACATCATCTTCTATAAATAACTAGTTTTAGTATTCACTCGTGAGTAATAAAGTGCTTAGCCAATTTAGTTGATAGACTTTTATAATCGTAGTAATTGATATGTGAATTTAATCAGTTTTATATTAAATGAGAAGTTAGTTGTTTATCTATTGTTTATTTATTTTTGATCATCATCATCACCAAAAGGTAAAGATTGCTCCTGGACGCATATGAGGCCTATTTGGGGGAGTTGTAGCTTTTCCGAAAAGCTGTTTTTTTCGGTTTCTGAACTGAAAAACGGCTGTAGATTTTTATAAGGGTCCGTTTGATAAATAGCTAATTCCCCTCAGTAATAAACTATAAAAACAGGTCCATCCAGCTTTTGGTTTTTGCTAGTTATGTATAGCTTTTAGCTTATGTCAAAAGCCGCTTAAAAGCTAAGCTGTTTGGGGGACTTATTGGCTTTTTGAAAGCTGAAGCTGGCTTAAAGCCCTCCAAACAGAGCCATGATCCGGGCGTACCCAAATGCGAAGACTTGGACGTTCTCGAGCGTGTGAACTCGGGCGTGCTTGGGCGCCTGGTTTCAAGGTTTTATTAGTTGTTATTCTTGTTTATATTAGTATGTGAATTATTGCTAAGATTGGTTAGTAGTAGTGATAATTGTTTAGAAATCGTACTGAAATTATAGTTACAATCGTGATAAAAGTGATGAAAAAGGTAAAATTGGTAACATGTTGAGCACATGAATTGCTTGGGTGTTGCAGGTACCTCCTAATACCTATGCCATGATTTACATCACCAATCTAATTGATTTTGAACCTAAAATTGTTACTTGTGCATATTTTTGGGTTTTTGGAACACGCTATCCTTTATTAACATAATATCTTAAATGTATTACCTATTTTAATTTTGTTGCTTATCTATTTATGTATCAATTTAGATTACATGTGATATTTAAATGTGCGTTTGCTACGCTCATCTCATGGTAACTCGTCCGACTAGCTCGCTCCTATTTTTGTGCTGCGTGCGCTATCAGTGACAACCATGCAGGCCAGCAGTGGCGTGACGCATGAACTATAGGCCCCCGTTCTGATCAGGTTTTGGGCAGCTTCTACTTAAAAAAGCGGATTGTTAGCTGAATGATAGGATTCTAGATAGCTTCTCCAAGAATCAGAATCACCATTTACACATAAAATCAAAACCGACTCTCCGGCTGATTCTGGTAATTTTTTCCCCACACGCTTCTTCCCCCACTCCACCAGGTCGTCTGTCGCCCGCGTCCACTCCGCCCCTCCACACAGCCCCCAGTCATCGCCCGTGCCTTCGCCCCTCCGCCTGCCCCTCTGCATGCCCGACGCCCCTCCGTCCTCGCCTCCGCCACCCGAGCCCCTCCGTTCGCGCCTCCACCGCCCGAGTCCCTCCGTCGGCCTGAGGCTGTCCACCACCTGAGCCCCTCCGTCTGCGTCTCCGTCGGCCTGAGCTCCTCCGTCCGCCCCTCTGCCGGCACCTCCACCCCTCCATCTGTACCTCCGCCCACCCGAGCCCCTCCATACGCACCTCCACCTGCCCGAGCCCCTCCGTCCGCCCCTCCGTCGGCCCGAGGCTGTCCGCCACCCTCCGCCCGAGCACAATCAGAAGCAGCCCAATAAGGTATTACCGAATGATTAAGATTCTCTAGCCAACAAATTCTTCAGTCAGCCGCTTCTCCAGAAAACTGGCTATAATCCAAAATCTGCACAATCAAAAGTTATCCCGGATTGGGACATAGTGAGGCAGGTAGCCAACGTGATGGCAGTAGGGCAGCGGCCATGACCACGAGCCCCTTTGCAATCTTCTCCGACGACTACTTCAAAAACAGTACTAGGCAAAAATACCATTTTACGCATGGAGTGTCATTTTCGAGATTTCTTCGTCTGTCACAAAGCAGTTAAAAGCGTAAATGTGATGTTATTTCTCTATTTAGGGTTGGCTGAATTGGGTGCTACCGACCTAATAATAATAGTATCTATATTAAACGCCGCAGTTTTGGCCGCTGCTCGCTGCTTCCATGTCGCCTTCGACACGATGTGGCGCGCTTACGCGTGTCCGTCGCGAACGGCGCACGGCGTCACGGCCACACGAGCATGAGCCACGTCGCTCGCGTGGCTAATCCAATCGTGCGGCTTAACTAATTAATCACAGTGTTAAAACTCAAATGCCCCCGTAGCGCAGCGAGAGGCGCCAGCGTGATGCCCGCGGCAGCGTTCTGTCCCGTCTCGCTGCGCTCGCTTTGCCCTACCGGGTTTTTCCCCCACACGACGCGTGGCGCGACCGCGTGGCACTGTTTTTTGTGGAAAGATCCCCGAAAATCCGCAATATTACGTACAGGTCTTTTCCACGAAAAAGACCTACAAAATTACATTTTTTTGTCCCAAAGATTTTTAAGAATTACATCTAGGTCCCTTTCTTCGCGGTAAGTCCCAGATTTCGCGTTGCATCCCGATTTTTTTAAAAAAATTAACCAAAAAAAAAATTATCCCAGAAAATTATGCGATTTGTCCAAGTCCTTTCCGCGGAAAAGACCTACAAATTACATTTTTTTTGTCCCAGAAATTTTTAAGAATTACATCTAGATCCCTTTCTTCGCGGTAAGTCCCAGATTTCACGTTGTCCCGAAATTTTTTTAAAATTACCCAAAAAAAATAAAATTTATCCCAGAATATTATGCGGTTTGTCCCCAATATTTTTTAAAATTACATCTGTCTCTTTCTCGCGGGAAGGTCTAGATTTCGCGGCACGGCGTGCGCCGCGCCCACACATCTTGTACCTTTCCTAAAGTTAGTAGGTTTCGCGAGTGAGGACCGTGCCACGTCACACCCTTTGCAAAAACATCCTCCTATTTTATGTAATTGCATCCAGATCCCGGTTGCCCAGAGCCGTTTGTCTCCCGTGTCGTCGTGGATCCAGCCAATCGTGTAGAGAGCGCCTCGACCGCGTGCTTGCCTCCTTCGTCGCACCTCGGTCGACGAGTGCGCCTGGCCCGCCACCGGAGCCCCTTGCTCCCTCACTCGACGCGTGCGGTGTCGGGAAGCTTCCGGCACTCTCGCGCGGTCCCCGCGAGGCTCCACGTCGCCCTCGTCCCTGCAAACCAAGCTTCGCTCCCTTCCTTCCCTTCCTCTCCATCTTCCCAGACTCTCCCTCTCCCTCACCACCCGCTTGGACGACTTCGAGCTGACAAGCGCCACCTCATCCACCCCAGTGGTTTCATTGCAACAGTTTGATTGTTCGTTCACGCGAATCCGTTTTTCCTTTTGCTGATTACTGCCTCCTAATCCTGCCCACATGACCACTTAAGTTTTCTTTGTTTATTTTCCCTTTTCCCCAGGATTGGTTCAGATTCTTCTCTGTATTTCTCCCCTCGGATTCTTGTACTTCTATTAGTTTCTGATCTTGTTTTTGCTTCTAATTGGTGTAGACGAAGCTGTCCTGCTCCAATACCTTCCTTACCAAGTGCTTCAGCACCAAAACAAAAGCTAAGGGTTTCCATTTATATAATGCAGTGGAAGGAGGTACATACTATTGATTTCAGTCTACCTCTCCCGGTCTTACATTGCTGATCTTTAGTTCAGTAGATGATTTCTCCAATTAATTAAATTCTTGTATTCCTTTTTACCATCGTAAATGTTTCGTTATTTTGGTTGAATAACAATGCCTGCGGTTTCCAGAAGCAACTTCGGCCTATTGCTTCTTTTTCTCTTGTGCCTGAGATTTTGTGCTGTTGCAGAAACAACTTAGATAGGCTTGAGACCTCCATAAAAAAGGATTTACTTCACTGTGCTTTTGCTAAAATTCGTTCTCACCATTTCGGTGGTAGTACAGTGTAGAGCCAATTCCTCGTGGTGCACGAACCCCTGGGTCTAACTCCTGCGTCAGCTTAATTGCAGCTATGACCGCATGCACAAGAGATTAGTACAATCATCACACGACGTGTAACTACAAACATACAATTGTTTCATACCTGTGAAATACGGGCAGTCCACCTTCCTTCCGGGAATTGCATTAGCATGTAACCACTTTGACCATCCCCTCCCTAGCTTCTCCCGCTTCCCCTGCTGGAATGCAGTGTCAATACGTGGTTGCTGCGGGGCACTAGCCCGTGCAAGGTCGACATCCATGGAGGCATGGCTTTCCCGTGTCGATTTGGACCGACCGAACATTTTGCTGATAGTCGATTGAATTGAAGACTTCCGTGCACCACTCCCGGAACCCGATCCTTGCGTCAAACCTTGGCTCCTGAGGTAGGCCTCTTCTTTAGAGGCCTTTATGGCCATCTTAAACTACTCATCCTCCGTGCCCATGGTGGCCCATTCGGTGCAAGCCTCCTCCTGACGCAGGCGAATCGCCTGCTTCTCCTTCTTTCTGTCACGGCCACCACGGAGGTCCGCGATCATAGCCTTCCTAATCACTTTAGGCACGTTGGGGCAGGCCTTCACATCACCGGCGCGGCCAGCCAAATGTTCCTTAAGACGGGTCGCCCCTCCACCCTTCATAACATGCGCGCAGTAGTTGCACCTCGACCCTCAACCGATGCGCTCCCCGTGGTCCCATACGGTACCCTGAGGCTTCGCCATCACAACGACCTACAACCTGCATCATTACGAAAAAATGCATGATATATAAGCTTGTATGACCATCACAACGACCTACAACCTGCAGTCAACATTCTTAACTCACTGATGTTTGCTAAAATGCATGATATATGCCTTTCGTTGTGAGGCTTGCTAGCTGTACCATACTACCATACAAGTGACTAAGTGAGTAAGTGACATGGTCTTTTGAGCTTTGAAGACATACTGACATATGAATTATATCCCAATTCCCACATGAGTACATGCATTGTTAGTTCTTACTAGACTATATCCCACATGAATACATGTCTAAATAAGCAAAAAAAAATACAGCTGCACTTAAAATCCAACAAATCAATTTGTTCATACCGATTTTTTTGGAAGCCCGAAATTTCGCCTTTCAAGCCCGAGATTTCGCCTTGTAGGCCCGAAATCTCGCCCTGGGAGGCCGAGATTTACCTCCTGAGGCCACGGGCTGGCTGGACTTGGCCGGAGATTGGCCGGACCAGAGAGGGAGAAAGGTGGAGAAGGGAGCTGCGCAGGGGAAAGTGAAATGGCAGAGAGCCTCTCGGTGGAATGAGCTGTGAATGAACTTCAATGATTGACGATGTATTAAAACCAGTGAGTTGTCAATGTATAAAATGAGTTATTTCTCGTCTCTAGAGC
Organism: Otatea glauca; assembly: GCA_036346275.1. Taxonomy (NCBI): domain Eukaryota; kingdom Viridiplantae; phylum Streptophyta; class Magnoliopsida; order Poales; family Poaceae; genus Otatea; species Otatea glauca. The sequence continues at coordinate 57,422,610 of CM070722.1, read as the reverse complement.
ACATGAGCACACATATCTCAGTGGTAAGGCTAAACTCTATCAAACAAGAGGTCACGAGTTCGAATCTTCACAACGACATTTTTTTGCAACTTTTTTTTCCATAGTTCGGAGCATGTAAAAATTACCAAATTTTTTTAACATAGTTGAAATGCATCAATGATGCTGTCATAAAATTTTGAGAAGATGATCAAACATAAAATAATCACAGAAAACATGAAAGTGTTACTTCATAATAGTTTTTTTCCAATAGTTTCAACAATGTAAAAATTACAAAAAAAATTGGTACATATTTGGAAAGCATCAATGATCTTGTGATAAAGTTTTGAGATCATGATCAATCACAAAAAAATACCAAAAATATGTGTATGAAGTACATCACTGTTTTCGAAATGTACATCACGTCCTTGTACCACATAAAATTTTTATTGACTCATCAAAACTGGTTGAAATTTTTTTAAACTTTTAAAAAAGGGTTATGAGAGAATTTTTAAGCTCCCATAAAAATTTTAGGTAATTATCAGACATTAATAAATTTATAAAATACTAGCACTGTCACTGCCTCATTTATCCTATTTCTGTTTTTTTTATTTTTAAAACATAACAAATGATGTTAAAATATTTTCATAAATTTTATGTATTATCCTACATATCTTATGATACTCCCATAAATTTCTCATAGCATGAAAATGAATTCTCAATTTTTTAAAATTCAGAGAGTGTTTCTACCGAAATGCCAAAAAGTCTAAAAAATCAACTTTTTCGAAATATTATCATTGAAGATCACTTTGTGAGAACTTATTGATATAATTCCGGTCAGATCCGGCCAAAAAAAATCAAATTCCGGTTTAAAATTCAAATCTCAGAAAATTTAAAATTCAAATTCATCAGTAGCAATTTCAAATTTTTTCAGATTTTTCCATTCACGGTCTGTGCAAACTCGCTGGGTCCGAAATTGAGATTTCGCAGATTTTTCCAATTTTGCCGGTTTTTGTAACCTTGGTGCCGTGTGCGTGCGTGTAGCCGTGTAGGTGCGAATTTTTATTTTAAATAATACAATTTTTATTCAAATTGTAAAAATATACGTCTATCTTAAAAAATTACAAAAATATACTTTTTTCGCCCGTACATGGGGCGATTGCCCCATACACGGACGATCGGTGCCGCTCGTAACGCGCGATATTTCCTCTGTCTGCGGTCAGTTCCTAAAAAAAATCATAACATTTTCATATGATGTCGGATGGAGATGAACTTTATATGAAAATTGTAGCTCTCGACGGGATCTACAACTTTTGTATACAAATTTTTTCATTTGAATCCATTTAGATAGCCAAAAATAGGATAAAATTTGATTTTAGATCTGAATATTCTATCCTATTTTTGGCTATCTAAATGGATTCAAATGAAAAAATTTGTATACAAAAGTTGTAGATCCCGTCAAGTGCTACAATTTTCATATAAAGTTCATCTCCATACGACATCATATGAAAAAGTTATGATTTTCTTTAGGAACTGACCGCAGACAGAGGAAATATCACGCGTTGAAAGCCGCACCGATCGCCCGTGTATGGGGCGATTGCCCTATATATGGGCGACAAAAGTATATTTTTGTAATTTTTTGAGATGAACATATATTTTTTCAATTTGAATAAAAAATTGTATTATTTAAAATAAAAATTCGTGTAGGTGCTAGCGTGGAGCGAGTGCGTGTGTTGGGCTGATTGGGCCAGCCCAACAGGGTGATTCAAGGCTGTGAAACTGCTCGGTAAATTGATGAAATTTAAATTTAGATTCAAAAAATTTAGGAAAATTTATGAAAATATGTTAATTTTTTTTTAAAATTTTGTTAGATTCTTAGGTAATGCTAATTATGCTATAAAATTTTCAAATTATTATCAAACCTGTGTATTTTTAAAAAATTCTAACAGTATTATTGTTAGAATATATGCATATATTCTTTTTTTAGGGACACTAAATGAAGTCTGATATTTTTGAACATTTTTTATGAGGTCCTGAGGCCATCCTAATGATTATCTAAAATTTTTAGATGATTATCAAATAAGTGTATTTTTTAAATTCTAACAGTGCTACTGTCTCTGTATATGCTTTTCTGTTTTTGATTTTATAGGGGCAGTAAATTAAGTTTAATATTTCTAAAAATTTTACTACATGATTCTTGGGCACTATCTGTGATTCCATTAAAATTTATAGCATTATCTTGTTTGTAAATTTTTATAAAAATCTGACAGTGTCTCTGTTCTTTTTCATTAATTGTTGTTTTTTATCTTTCTAAAAGCACTAAATGAATTCAAAAATTGTTAAAATTTCTCTAAGGTGTTTTATAGATTAATTGGTATTTATCCATATTTTCTATTTTTTTAATTTTCCTTGAGTGTGCTCGAAAATCGAAAAAATCACTTGAAAATCGAAAATGATTAGTTTTGGATTTTTTAGATGTTGTTTGACCATTGAGTTCAAAATTTTTGACTTCTATTTTCTTTTATTTCTACCTATAATTGAAAATAAAAAATCGTTCGAAAATCAAAAAATTCGATATTGTAAACCCCGCCCAGGACTGGATCACTGGATCGACGAGCTCTTGTGGTGGGAAGTAAGAAAGAGGGGGGCGCTGGGGTAAACTTGCGATTTACACAAAACCTTGCACGGGTCTGTTTTTTTTTTAATTTGATCAGAAGCTCTAAAGTAGAGAAACAGCAATTGAGCTACAAATACACACCTTACATACACATGCACTCGGTTTTAAATGAGCGTGCGTCAAGCGAGCTCGAACGCGGACGGCATAAGCGCGCACCGTGCCAACCGAGCAAAGCTCAGTTCTCTTGCACGGGTCTGTCTTACTTTCGTTTCCTTTTTTTTCTCTCCCGAAATTACGTAGAATTCTACTTTGCGTCCGTAATAGCTCCTTTTAAATACAGTAAGCATATACAAAGTTTTCTTTCATATAACGTATACGACTTGAACAAGTGTTCGTTCCAACAAAGGAGACGAGCCTGTGATTGTTGCTTTGCTACAGAAATTCCCGTAAATTTTATAATATACTTTCTCGACGAACCGACGTGTATAAACATTATTGTCTGTCTAGAAGTGTAGCCGAGGAGACGTGTCGTACAGAAATATCCAAGCAGGTCATGTATTCCACGATGTTTAGTGTTCGGAGGGTACAAACAAAAACAATCCTACAAGGCAAACAAAGAAGGGCATGTTTAGGAGGGCACTGTTTTTGGTTTACTGGATTGTAAAGCAGCTGTAGCTAGCGGCTGTGATTTTCTTTATTATGCTATTTAGGAGAGCTTTTGGTCTAAAGTTATAGCACAGCCCAAACAGCCGAAAACTGCGGTAAACTACGCTCCTAACCTCACCGAATTTACCGGCCGAGGAGAAGAAGCCCGGCATAAAAAATAACGGCACTATGGCACGGTCAACCTGGGTCTCGGCCCGGCCCGGCCCGCAAGCAGTCGCTCGGCACACCCGCCGTACCGCGCCATGCGGGCGGGCGTGGGCCCGGAAACGAAGCTTCCGCGAAGCAACAACGGTCCTGTCCTCACTCCTCAAAAATCGCCATCCCTCTCCCACCCCATCACCCACCCCCAAAAAAACAACACCACCACCTCCGCCATGTCTCCGACTCCCCCGCCAGATCCGATCGAGCCCCCCTCCCCGCCGGCGATGGACTCCGCGCTCCCCGCCGCCGTCGTCGCCACCATCCTCTCCCGCCTCGACGTCCGCTCCCTCCTCGCCGCCTCCGCAGCCTGCCACTGCCTCCGCTCCTGCGCCTCCCACGCCCTCTCCTTCCTCCCCTCCTTCCACCTCCTCGTCCGTACCCGCGCGCCTTACTCACCCATCGCAATATCGCATCACCACCGCGGCTCAGGATTATTGACGCGCTTTCGTTTCGTTTCTGTCTGTGATTGAAGGAGGTGGCGCTTACGTACGACCTGCTCCGGCCGCTGCTGCCGCCGAACCCGAGCCTGCGGAGCCTCCACCTCGACTGCGCGAGGCTCGAGGACTCCGCCATCAGCTGCCTCGCCCGCCCCGGCCTGCACGATCTTCTGCTCCTCAACTGCGAGAACATCAGCGGCCGCCTGCTCCGCGAGCTCGGCGCCACCTGCCGGGATCTCAGGTACTGTCGTGCTGCATACCCCACACTGCTCTGTTACCTCCGCATGGTGACGTTGCTGCGGCTGCACCTGTACGCGTAACAGAAGTCAGTTGGCATGGTAAATTGTGGCATAAATCTGTGTGCTGCGTGAGGCTTGCTTATGAATTCTACTAGTGTAGTATTAGCGACTTAGCGTCACTGTTTGCTTGCATTGCATCCGTTCTGCTTGCTTCTGTTGCGCAGTACAAAATTGACAAGTATATCTTCTCCTTCACTTGGATGTAGGGTGCTTTCTCTGAACCCCCTTGCTGAGCGTAGGAGCCTGCCCATAAGCTTCTCTGATCTGGAGGAATTGCTAAATGGCTGTTCTCAGTTGGAGGTAGGTCAGAATCGGTTTGATCTCAGTCACTGGTGTAACATGCTTTCCATTAATTGAAGACACTGTACAGGCCCAATCTGAGCATTTAATAGCGAATTAGTTAACTTAAACCAAGGGATGCTACCTCGTGCTGGTTTACTTTCCATTATGTGATCCTTTTCATATACTAGCTTAAGTCAAAGCTGAAGCCTTGAAAGTTTTCACCATGGACCGTAGCTATAGCCATCACATAATGATTAGGGCAATGACTAATGAGCAGTTGTGTGATTTAACTTGTACTTTGAAATTTGAATACCTTCACTAGTGTGGAATCTATCTATTATATATTAAAAGCTCATGGAGAGTTGCTAAGAAAAGAGAAATAAGCTAGAAATTCTCACAAAAAGCAAAACATCTAGCTAGTATTTTTTTAAAATGCGATAAAAATAACAGAAATTCGGAATAAAAAATAAAAATAAAGAAATTAGCCATTTGATTTTCATACAAACTCCAAATTAAAACATGTATATAGCTAAAATTCCATATAAAAAACTATTATATGTTAAAAGCTCATGTAGAGTTACTAAGAAAAAAGAGAAATAGGCTAGAAATTCTCACAAAAAGCAAAACATCTAGCCCTTTATCTGGTGGGCTCTAACTAAGTTGAACTATAGTATCCATTGGATGTTATTATTTTAAAAAAGCATCTAACCTTCTATCTAGTGGGCCTAAGTTATAACGGCTTAGATTAAAATAAAGAGTCAATGCCATGTACAATAAAAAATAACAGAAGTTGTGAATAAAAAATAAAAAAGAAATTAGCCATTTGATTTTTATACGAACTCCAAATTAAAACCCGTAAATAGCTACAATTCGAAATAAAAAATTAGATGAAAATTAGCAGTTGGATTTATATATCAATTCTATCCTAAAACTAATATTCGAAATTAAATAAAAAATAACAATATAATTAAAGGTTTAGATTAGAAGAAAGATTCCACACCAAGTACAATGAAAAATAACAGAAATTCATAATAAAAAAATTTAAAGGATAACTTTCATACCAACTCCAAAGTAAAACATGTACATAGCTGAAGTTTGGAATAAAAATTAACAGGTGGATTTGCATATGAATTCTAACCTAAAACTGGTATGTGAAATTAAATAAAAAATAACATAAATTGGAATAAAAAAACAAAAGGAAATTAACCATTTGTTTTTCATACGGACCCTAAATTAAATCTGAAATTAGAAATTAAATAAAAAAATAACAAAAGAATAAAAATAAAAGGAAATTAGGGATTGTTTTTTTAAATCCCATACTGATTGAAAAATATAAATTTTGGTTTTATTCAGAATTAAAATTACAGAAATATGCTAATTTGAGGAGAGGGGGGGAAGCTAAGGAATTTGATTTATATATATATAAATTATTAACTATCATAAAAATTATATGGAATATGCTAAAAATTCTCAAAAAAGAAAAGATTCTAACTCTTTATTTGGTGGACCTCCATGGAATGAAGAGATTAAGAGGGTGATACATCGACAGGTGTTCACTCGGTTATACTAGTATATGCAATGTGTTGCGCACTAAAAAAAGTACTGAAAGAAAGAGACAAGCGTTGCAATAATGAAATTAAGAGATGATGATATAAATGGAAAATGTTATGTTATGCTACGTCTACTGTTCTGTTATGCAAGTATTTGGGAAGAAAGTTTCAGTCACACGTGACAAGTATTGAGAAACAAAGTGAGTATGTTCCCTTCTATAATATATAATATCAAAATATCACAAATGGAGTTTTGCAACGATCTATTTTTTAAAAAGCAAAATTACATATGTATTGCCAAGTCATTTAAATATGCTTTAAGGATGATGCAAGTGTGCGGACCACCTTGCTAGTTAATCTTACAACTTTTGTGCTTTCCTTTCAGTCTCTCAGCTTGGCACTTGATTTCTCAATGTTTGACGACCCCAATTTTAGCCATGTGTGGGCATCTGCTTCGGAAGGCCTCTCCTCTCTTGAAATTGGTTATATTCCAATAACAATGTTACTTGAACTTCTGACTGCGGCTATGGAATTGCGACAATGCATGAATCATGTCAAAGCACCAGCTTTCTTTCCTAGCCTCGAGAAGTTATGCCTCTCCGTCGACTTCATCACCGACCATTTGATTGCCTCCATATCAACTGCACTTCCATCATTGACACATCTAGACCTGCTGGATGCACCCATTATAGAACCTACATCGTCATCAGATCTCACCAATGCTGGTCTTCAGAAGATCAATCTGAACGGTAAGCTGAAGCATATATCTCTCATGAGAAGTCAGGAGTTCTTATTCACCTCTTTTCGGCGAGTTAATGATCTGGGAATCCTGCTAATGGCTGAAAAGTGCTCGAATCTTGAGAGTGTCTGTCTTGGTGGTTTCTCCCGTGTGACAGACACGGGTTTCAGGGCTATCATTCACTCTTGCTCTGGTCTTCATAAGCTTAGGGTGTCCCATGGAAGCCAGCTCACTGATCTTGTTTTCCATGACATTATTGCCACTTCCCTTTGCCTAACACATGTGAGTCTGAGGTGGTGTAATCTCCTAACTGATGTTGGGATTGAGAGGTTGTCATTCAACAAGGATCTCAATGTATTGGATCTTAGGGACTGCAGGAGTCTGGGTGATGAAGCTGTACGAGCTCTGAGCTGCCTTCCCAAGTTGCAAACATTATTGTTGGATAGAACCGATATCAGTGATCAAGCATTGAAGTATCTGGGCCTTGGAACATGCCCGCTAGCCTCCTTATCTCTAAGGGGTTGCCGAAAGCTAACAAATGATTGCATACCCTCGTTGTTCGCTGGTTCTGTTAAACAGAGTTTACAGGCGTTGGATCTCTCAAGAATCCCAGGTATCACTAATGATGGTATCATGCTGATAGCAAGGAGCCGAACTCCTCTTATTGAGCTCCGAATGCGGGAGAATCCAAAAATAGGGGATGCTGCTGTGATGGCTCTTGCATCCATGCAAGTCGATGGTGGAACTTATGGCAGCAGCTTGCAGCTGTTGGATCTTTACGACTGTGGTGGTATTACACCACTTGCAATCCGGTGGTTTAAGAAACCTTACTTCCCGAGATTGCGATGGCTAGGAGTAACTGGCAGCTTGAACAGGGTTATGGTGGATGCCCTGGCTCGAAGCCGCCCTTTCTTACACATGGCATGCCGTGGTGAAGAATTGGGGACAATATACTGGGACACATCCTCCGATTGGTATCGGCACGACGACGATGATCTTGATGAGCTTGAGCAGTGGCTTTTAGATGGTGAGCCAGTATCTGACGCTGAAACCATCACGGAAGAATAATGCGCAACTAGGTAAGTTGTTGCCATGAGCCATGTTTTCTTGCTCCAAAATGAGCACCAGGCTCTAATCAGCCATCTGCTAATCTCTTGTTGTACCACCAGTAAACATATTTTCTTGCTGTTAACTTTCCACATGTGACCGTTCCGTACGCGTATGCCAACGTGTTTGTTGTTACATCACGCTATGTATGTTGTATTCAGATTCTGGAGGTTGTATATGGACATATTTGCTCTCACCTGATGTGTGATGATGTGGTTCCTGCATATTTCTACTGCCAGGTCTCAACTTCAACTATTTCTTGACTTTGCCTCATATGAGACGTTTTTGGTCGTTGAAATAGTAAAATCTAGGGCTTCTGCTTTTATGAAGTGAATATATCTATTCGTATTTATAAGTTTATCTCCCCGGTTTTCCTCCAAATTAGCACTTTTATGCTGTGACCATTTTAGTATAGCATGCCATACATTGTGTAAATTTTTTTGTTCTATTAGGCTCTACGGTCTTCAAAGCGTGGGAACGTGTTGTTCCAGTTAACGCGCACCATGTGAATACCTGTTTTTATTTTAATCGGTGAGCATGACTGTTGAACCTGAGATTCGAACGCAAGCGCGCAGGGAGTTTGACGACTTCTGTCGCCAACAGAAGTACGCTTGAGTCCTCATTTGTTTGCAGATTTTGATGGTAAAAAGACCAAAATTGTGTTTTTCCCGACTTGCAGCTGCATTACAGAATCCATCATTGGCCTGCAAATAGCAATGTGCTGTGACAATTAGCAAGATCAGGCAGGGTTTATCCTGAATGGCAGGGCAATTCTCCTTTGGCAGGGACGGCGACAGCAATAGGTCCAACACCTGCTACATTTGCCTCCATGCCAGAGAACTGCACTGTGATTATCACCCTGAACACTCCGTAGCTGCCGTTGACCTTTTTCTTTTGGAGAAAAGCCATTGATCTGTTGTTAATTGCTCTTCACGTTATTCTTTCATGCACAATATATCTCTTTCTTGCCTTGCACTGTATGTTACCATGGCAAACATATAGGGCAGAGATGGGCAAGCAAAATCTGGATATGCTGCTGGATATGCCTCCAAATCAGGACAATGCTATCAAGAGGTATTCCTCTAGCCCTACCTTTCCATTTTCCCTCTTTTTGAATTGAACCATAGAAAGAGAATGACCCTTGTGCTCTTGCCATCTCATCCAAAAGGTATAAATCTCTTTTGCTTTTTTATTCTTTCTGTCACTGTTGCTAGTTATTAAAGAAGTTTGATTACTAAAAGAGGTTTGTATCTACAGGTGAAATGATACATTTTGCATTAAAGACCAACCTACATCTATAGATACAGAAATTAAATCCTATATCTGATTATTTGATGCAAACTGGTTTAGTTCTAGACTTGTAGTACAATTGAGCATTTTGAGTTATTATAATTTCTATGTCATTTCTAGTAAACTGGTTACTGAAAATATATACTGTTGGAGTTACAAGGTCTGATTGTAGTAAATGTTTTGCTAAGTGCTAGTATTGATTAAGACATACCGAGTACATAATTGATCCGAAATCCATACCTATGTATGGATAAACAATAAAATAACACATTGTACTTAATCTTTCACATGTCCCATATATGGCAAGACTTTCAAATTTGCTCCTAGCTAGGAGCGATCTTGTATTATTTGGAAATGCTCACAAGTAACATCCTTCATGGGGAAAAAAATGTGCACTGATTCATCATCTTCTTTTATCAAATCATGCAACTACTTCCCCAATCACGTACACATGCATTCAGTGGACCACAAGCAGATTGCGTTCTTTTTTCATGTGATGGAGGCCCGTTGATATTGTGCTTTGTCGCGGAACATCCCCATGGATCTTCCCATTTGGTGCTGTCGCAAGCTGCCTCTGCTGAAGAAGCTAGTAAGTATCTTATTCTTCTTCAGAGCACTGAGCTTTACAGAAAGCATGCAAGCACCGCCAGCAAGTTGAGCTGCTGCTGTGGGCGTCGAAAGGCCGCGTAACATTGTGTCATATCTAATCTTGGGTCCTAATTATTTACATGCTATTCCCGGACCTTTTATCTCTTCTTAATGAAAAAATATCCATCTGTTGTCATTGATTTGTTGTTGTTGTTGTTCTTTATAAGTTTTAACCTCAATTTACAATTGGTTTGTACCGCATTTTTGTTATAAAACATTGCAGAAAACACCGGGGAAATAGCGCAGCAGATACTTCACAAGTTCACAACAGATGTAGAGTGGAAGCCAATCACTGAAAACCTTTTCCGCAATAACATAAGGAGAAGAAGAAACAATTCACCCTTCAAACCCAGTTGAGAAGGTGGAAAAGGCCAAGCGGCAAGCATCAAGTGCAACAAATTGGAGATATTACGGCAGTTACATGTTACTAACTTTTATGCCTACTAGGTGCCTGCAAAATGTGCTTGGCATCGAAGTGTTCGAGCGAGGGAGAAGCATAAGCGGATATGCGAATGCCAGCAGCTTCAGCACCACAAGCTTAAACCTAGCAATTGCCATTGTGCAATGCATATAAATACCCAATAGTTCGAACCTACGATACACCAAGTCATTCCATGATCAGGTAAGCCGAATAAGCAGAGCCTTAGGTGTAGGAGTGTACATAAAATGCAGTGTGTATCCATGCGAGTTGTGGATTACCGGGCCATATCTCCTTGGGCAGAGTGCGATTGGGCTTTACTTTATGAGAGGTGCTTTCATGCTTCTCTTTTTTACAGTTGCACAAATATTAAAGCATGAATAAAGGGTAGATGGTGATTACTTACCCTTTCGCTTGCTTCAAGATTTGTGCAACTTGTACTAGGAGGGAAAGCATTGAAGCACTGCTCTTACTTTATTTGTTTAAGCTAGTATGCTCTGCCAAAGGAGATTTGCCCAGCAATCCACATTTGCAATCTATTAGGATTGTCGATGTAGAATGTAGCACATATATTAATCAGCCCTTTGCTGTTGCTAGCTTAGTATGCGTAGATTCAGAATACGCGTGCTAGTGATGTAGAATGATATCTTTGCAATGATGCATGTACTTATATGAGGTGCAACTTCATTAATCCTTTTGTATTTGTATTGGTCGGTGTTGTGGCTACTGCACCAAACAAGATGAAAAGGAGTACCCTCGACTTACCCTACAGGAGAGGGTACACGAAGTCCCTAGGTGCAAGGGATCAAGTCCCTAGGTGCAAGGGATCGAAGTAAGTCAAAAACAAAGACGATCAATTTTCGTAATGTAAAAATAGAGAAAAATCTTATATTTGGCTCCCCTTGATGTTCAACTCTTATTAAATGGGGGATAATTAGGTCAGAAACATTGCGAAAGGTCAAAATTAGAGAAATAACATCGCATAAAAACGTTGCTGCTAAATAACATGACGAAGGCCGGAAATTCCAGAAATAGCATCTTGGGGAATATTCCATCATAAATGTTTCAAGAAGACACAAATACCCCTTCCTACCCCAACTTTGGCTAGGCCAGCGCAGCGGGAGACATGATCATGGCTGCACGATAGCAGAGCAGCATGGCGCTGGCATGATGGATGGCGGGGTAGACTAGTGGCACCAAGGAGCTGCAGTGGCGGTGATAGCAGTGGGGAGGCGGTGCGACGGTGGAGTAGCAGCGACGTGTGAGCATCATTATTGGTATTGTGATATTCCGGAAATAAAAAGAAAACAAAACGCTCAGCCGTACCCATCTATAGAAGGGACGAGAGGGGAGGCCGGGCTCCCCATGCCCATGCCCATGCCTTAGCCACCGCCGCCCGTGCGCCGGTCTTCCTTGTGCGCAAGCCGTCGCTGCCCCTGCTTTCCCAATGGGTGCGCCGCTGCCCTTGCTCTGGGATCGTGCCTCTGCACGCGTGCAGGCCGGCATGCATGCCAGCTGCGCTGTGTAGTCGTGCCGCTGTTGTTGCCACCGCATGCGGCTGTCCCTATTGCATGCTATTGCCGTCGCAGGGTCCTACTATTGCCGCTGCATGCTAGCCGCTGGGAATTAGGCAGAGGAGGAGGAGCAAGGCAGCAGAGAAGGAAGAAAAGAAGGGAAAGAGAAGATAAGAAGACAGAGGAGAAGAGACAAGGGTTTCGCGTTTGCACCGTTCCTGACGTCTGAATCCTATGAGGAGTGGTTTCGGGGATGGCATCAACTTCACATCAATCTTTTCATCATGGTTAAAAAGAAGGCGATGGAGATCTCGAAGGATGTGGTGCACAAGTCGGGAACGTGCGGGGCTCGCGGAGGATAGCCGATATCAACGTTTTCAACGGAACTTCGGGATACAAGTATAAACCCTAAATTGTCGTTGTCCATGTTGGCGCTGTAGTGGAGTGATATATGGTCATTTTAATGGTAAATGTGATAGTTAAAGAGCATTGAGATGGATTTTGAGAGAGATCAGTACTCGTTTAATAGTGGTATTTGTTTTAAGGGCGGGTTTTTGGGTGCTGACGGTCAGTTCTATGGCATGCCCAGGTTATAAAAATGTATGTTATTGTCTAAAGTTTCATTATAGCACAAGAACATATAATTTGGTTAATCGGCTTGAAAGTTATGGCTTCAAGAAACTAGCTGTCAAGACGTCGGTCGCTGCTAAGAGCAATTGTGATAATATGCTGTTTATGGCTAAATAATGACCGGATTAAATTGTGTTTATAACTAGATAAAGCTAGATAAATTTTCCTAGATTCCAAAGATATTACGGTTTTCTACATGTGGAGTTGTATAAAAATAGTTACAAAATTGTGAAGTTTGCTGTCTAGTAAAACAACAAATCAATCTTCGGGGTTGGAAACGAAGGGTTAAATGAATTAATCGGAAAATATATATAACTAAAAAATCATAGACAATCTTGTGTAGATTTCAAAACATGTATGTTTTACCATGTTTGGGCTCCTGGATTAATAGCTATGGCCTTCCGACCTTTAGGACATCATAGGGTAAAACTAAGGGAGAAAGTTAAGTCCGGGATGCGCGAGGAGCGATGTTACTATGTTTGATATATGTATTGTTGTGGTATATTTTTGAGAGGAGTTTACCTACTGTAGAAGGTGTGACTACGTGTTTGGCTTCATTCGCACGTTATTCTGTTACTCCTAGGTAAAAAGGCAAATACATGGTATAATAATGACATGGGTTGTTAATCCTTATTGTGTTTACTGGTAATCTTTTATTACTTTATTTTACATGGTTCCTTTTAATTATGATGAAAATGATATGATGATGAGATTAATGGAGATGATGAAATATGTTAATATTGATAAATCATATCATTTGCATATGTTGCATTCAATATGAAAAGAGATGACCTGTGTGGGCCCATATGACCTACTTGGTATAGGTATAAAAGATCTATTTTGGTAGTCACCTCCACGGGATAGAGAGGATGAGAGGGTGCGATATCAACGGGTGTGCACTCAGCGATACCAGTATGCACATAGACAGTTTTGCATTGCATGTCTAATGATAAAAGATGATTAATAAGATAAATATGATAAAGGGTTATATTATTGTTTTATTATGTAATTACCGAGTCGTAGGCTCATCCTTACTTATTTGGCTCATCCTTACTTATTGTTTTATTATGGGATGGGAGTAGTGACATTGTATTACTTGTCACATCATCTTCTATAAATAACTAGTTTTAGTATTCACTGTGAGTAATAAAGTGCTTAGCCAATTTAGTTGATAGACTTTTATAATCGTAGTAATTGATATGTGAATTTAATCAGTTTTATATTAAATGAGAAGTTAGTTGTTTATCTATTGTTTATTTATTTTTGATCATCATCATCACCAAAAGGTAAAGATTGCTCCTGGACGATATGAGGCCTATTTGGGAGTTGTAGCTTTTCCAAAAGCTGTTTTTTTTCGGTTTCGAACCAAAACGGCAGAGATTTTTATAAGGGTCCGCTTGATAAATAGCTAATTCCTCAAGAATAAACTATAAAAACAGGTCCATCCAGCTTTTGGTTTTTGCTAGTTATGTATAGCTTTTAGCTTATGTCAAAAGCCGCTTAAAAGCTAAGCTGTTTGGGGGACTTATTGGCTTTTTGAAAGCTGAAGCTGGCTTAAAGCCCTCCAAACAGAGCCATGATCCGGCGTATCTAAATGCGAAGACTTGACGTTCTCGAGCGTGTGAACTCGGGCGTGCTTGGGCGCCTGGTTTCAAGGTTTTATTAGTTGTTATTCTTGTTTATATTAGTATGTGAATTATTGCTAAGATTGGTTAGTAGTAGTGATAATTGTTTAGAAATCGTAATGAAATTATAGTTACAATCGTGATAAAAGTGATGAAAAAGGTAAAATTGGTAACATGTTGAGCACATGAATTGCTTGGGTGTTGCAGGTACCTCCTAATACCTATGCCATGATTTACATCACCAATCTAATTGATTTTGAACCTAAAATTGTTACTTGTGCATATTTTTGGGTTTTTGGAACACGCTATCCTTTATTAACATAATATCTTAAATGTATTACCTATTTTAATTTTGTTGCTTATCTATTTATGTATCAATTTAGATTACATGTGATATTTAAATGTGCGTTTGCTACGCTCATCTCATGGTAACTCGTCCGACTAGCTCGCTCCTATTTTTGTGCTGCGTGCGCTATCAGTGACAACCATGCAGGCCAGCAGTGGCGTGACGCATGAACTATAGGCCCCCGTTCTGATCAGGTTTTGGGCAGCTGATTGTTAGCCGAATGATAGGATTTTAGATAGCTTCTCCAAGAATCAGAATCACCATTTACACATAAAATCAAAACCGACTCTCCGGCTGATTCTGGTAATTTTTTCCCCACACGCTTCTTCCCCCACTCCACCAGGTCGTCTGTCGCCCGTGTCCACTCCGCCTCCCACATGCCCCGGCCGCCGCCGTGCCTTCGCCTCCGCCGCCTCTCGCATGCCCGACGCCCCTCCGTCCTCGCCTCCGCCACCCGAGCCCCTCCGTTCGCGCCTCCACCGCCCGAGTCCTCCGTCGGCCGAGGCCGCCCACCACCGAGCCCTCCGTCTGCGTCTCCGCGGCTCGAGCTCCTCCGTCCGCCTCCGCGGCACCTCCACCTCCATCTGCACTCTCCGCCACCCGAGCCCCTCCATACGCACCTCCACCGCCCGAGCCCTCCGTCCGCTTCTCCGCGGCCCGAGGCTGTCCGCCACCTCCGCCCGAGCACAATCAGAAGCAGCCCAATCAGGTATTACCGAATGATCAAGATTCTCTAGCCAACAAATTCTTCAGTCAGCCGCTTCTCCAAAAAACTGTTTATAATCCAAAATCTGCACAATCAAAAGTTATCCCGGATTGGGACATAGTGAGGCAGGTAGCCAACGTGATGGCAGTAGGGCAGCGGCCATGACCACGAGCCCCTTTGCAATCTTCTCCGACGACTACTTCAAAAACAGTACTAGGCAAAAATACCATTTTACGCATGGAGTGTCATTTTCGAGATTTCTTCGTCTGTCACAAAGCAGTTAAAAGCGTAAATGTGATGTTATTTCTCTATTTAGGGTTGGCTGAATTGGGTGCTACCGACCTAATAATAATAGTATCTATATTAAACGCCGCAGTTCTGGCCGCTGCTCGCTGCGTCCATGTCGCCTTCGACGCGATGTGGCCGCGCTACGCCGTGTCCCGTGCGGGCACACGAGCATGAGCCACGTCGCTCGCGTGGCTAATCCAATCGTGCGGCTTAACTAATTAATCACAGTGTTAAAACTCAAATGCCCCCGTAGCGCAGCGGGAGACGCTTCGCGCGTGACGCCCGCAGCGCGCGTTCAAGTCCCTGCTCGCCTGCGCTCGCTTTGCGCTACCGGGTTTTTCCCCACACGACGCGTGGCGCGACCGCGTGGCACTGTTTTTTGTGGAAAGATCCCCGAAAATCCGCAATATTACGTACAGGTCTTTTCCACGAAAAAGACCTACAAAATTACATTTTTTTGTCCCAAAGATTTTTAAGAATTACATCTAGGTCCCTTTCTTCGCGGTAAGTCCCAGATTTCGCGTTGCATCCCGATTTTTTTAAAAAAATTAACCAAAAAAAAAATTTATCCCAAAAAATTATGCGATTTGTCCAAGTCCTTTCCGCGGAAAAGACCTACAAATTACATTTTTTTTGTCCCAGAAATTTTTAAGAATTACATCTAGATCCCTTTCTTCGCAGAAGTCCCAGATTTCACGTTGTCCCAAATTTTTTAAAATTACCCAAAAAATAAAATTTATCCTGAATATTATGCGGTTGTCCCCAATATTTTTAAAATTACATCTGTCTCTTTCTCGGGAAGGTCTAGATTTCACGACATGGCAGCGCGCGCGCCCACACATCTTGTACCTTTCCTAAAGTTAGTAGGTTTCATGAGCGAGGACCGTGCCACGCCACGCCCTTTGCAAAAACATCCTCCTATTTTATGTAATTGCATCCGGATCCCGGCTGCCCGTGAGCCGCTTGTCTCCGTGTCGCCGTGGATCCAACCAATCGTAGAGAGCGCCGACCGCGTGCTTGCCTCCTTCGTCGCACTCGGTCGACGAGTGCGCTCGCCCGCCACCGAGCCCCTTGCTCCTCACTGACGCGTGCGGTGTCGGGAAGCTTCCAAGACACTCGCGGTCCCCGCGAGGCTCCACGTCGCCCTCGTCCCTGCAAACCAAGCTTCGCTCCCTTCCTTCCCTTCCTCTCCATCTTCCCAGACTCTCCCTCTCCCTCACCACCCGCTTGGACGACTTCGAGCTGACAAGCGCCACCTCATCCACCCCAGTGGTTTCATTGCAACAGTTTGATTGTTCGTTCACGCGAATCCGTTTTTCCTTTTGCTGATTACTGCCTCCTAACCCTGCCCACATGACCACTTAAGTTTTCTTTGTTTATTTTCCCTTTTCCCCAGGATTGGTTCAGATTCTTCTCTGTATTTCTCCCCTCGGATTCTTGTACTTCTATTAGTTTCTGATCTTGTTTTTGCTTCTAATTGGTGTAGACGAAGCTGTCCTACTCCAATACCTTCCTTACCAAGTGCTTCAGCACCAAAACAAAAGCTAAGGGTTTCCATTTATATAATGCAGTGGAAGGAGGTACATACTATTGATTTCAGTCTACCTCTCCCGGTCTTACATTGCTGATCTTTAGTTCGGTAGATGATTTCTCCAATTAATTAAATTCTTGTATTCCTTTTTACCATCGTAAATGTTTCGTTATTTTGGTTGAATAACAATGCCTGCGGTTTCCAGAAGCAACTTCGGCCTATTGCTTCTTTTTCTCTTGTGCCTGAGATTTTGTGCTGTTGCAGAAACAACTTAGATAGGCTTGAGACCTCCATAAAAAAAGATTTACTTCACTGTGCTTTTGCTAAAATTCGTTCTCACCATTTCGGTGGTAGTACAGTGTAGAGCCAATTTCTCAGAGAGAGAGAGATGTATGCGGAGCCAAGAAAATAACAGGTACAACTTTCTTGCCTCCTTACAGTAACTACTGTATTTTGAGATCTTCCGTTTCCTTTTTGCCTGCTGCAAAACTGCAGATGTCAACTACTAGTTGAGATCTTGTCTAATGCGCTAATGAATCGACTGTGTATTTCCTTAGAGAGAATGCCTAGGAAGAATATGGATCAAGATTCTCAAGTAGGAAACATATTTGATTGTGCTTATATCAGAAGCACACAGGAATACAGGTAAACATTGTGCTTTTCTATGACTTGGTCAGTTCACTAATCGTTGTTAAAGAGAATTCCTTCCTTTGATGATTTATTTCTGAGATGCTGTTGCTGTGTTCTGTTCTTGTTTTAGGATGCTGCCCAGCTGTACATCCATTTTTAACACTGCCACCACCTTTTGCTTGTCTTAGTTCTTCGTTTTCACTTTAGTAAGGTCACTTTTGGATCAGCTAGAGTGTTCTGGTGAGCTCAGGTAGCAAGAGGATTTGATTCTTCAACAACTTAACATGGACATTACAATTCCTAATATGTCCCCTGTTTACCACATAGTCTTCAAGGCTAATATGAAGCAATGTCGCTACTTATTTGTATTTCCTCATGAGTTTGTATTTCCTCATGAATTTGTTTGTTTGAGTTACTTATTTGTATTTCCTCATGAGTTTGCTGAAATAGCGCCTCCTGGTTGATTTTAGCCGGCTTGGCTTTGGCTCGGCTCGAGCCGAGCCACCAAATTTTTTTTGCGTTCGGGTCCTTTTTTGAAAAAAAATTACGTTTAGGTCCTTTTTTGGGAAAATTACGATTAGGTCCTTTTTTTGAAAAAGAAATATATATTACGTTTATGTCCTTTATGCGTTTTTAAGCATTGCGCTTGGGCCCTTTTACTGAAAATCAAAATTACGATTAGATCCTTTTCGGGAAAAAAATACGTTCATATCCTTTTTTTTGGAAAAAAAATTTATACATTGCATTTAGGTCCTTTTTTATTTTTCTAGCATTATGTTTAAGCCCTTTTGCGGAAAACACAAAATTCTGTTTAGGTCATTTTCGTGTGTTTCCTCGATTTGCTCGTGTAGGGAGCGTCAATCGCACGTTTTCTCGATTTATTCGCGTGAGGAGCAGCGCCCGCGACGTGGCACGCCACGTATAATTATCTAGTATGCTTAATGCTTTAAACCATCCGTGTATGAGGACAGTTCTTACATATTTACACAGTAATTAATTAAGCTAAGATTAACCACGAACTGTTCTGTAGAGGGCCAGAGGCAGGCCTACGTCCAATGGAAATATAGATCCGTTTAGAACGTAGAATTCTCCAAATTTCTCTTGAAATTTCCATCTTCAAAACGTGCTCGGAACAAAGTTGATATACGCAACGGGGATTTGACACTTTTTTTTTCTTTCGCTCGCCTCCATGCATGGCATGTGTTTTTTTGTACGACGTACACCCCCACACACACGTGTACGCATCCTTACATATGCTAAGAAAATTTTTAGAGTCTCAATGATCTCTGAAGCGTGGGTACATACTATTCCACTTAATATACATGTATATATACCTATTTTTATTAGTAGTGAGCGCATACTTGTGTGCGCGTGTGGAGGAAGAAGCATGTCCCGTTGGATGTACCATTATTAGGGATAGCAGTTTTACCCATGGGTTTGGGTACTCGTGAGTACCTAACCCTATAAGGATGGGTACGGGTAGCACTTCAGACCTATAGGTTTTCAGGTTTAGGTACCCGATAAGCTCACAAGATAGGCATGGATGTCAATTTGTACCCGTGGGTGCCCGATAAGTATCCTATGAAATGTGAACTTCACTTTTTATAAGATATATATTAAGAAATCAAAACCCTAACTCACTAATTCGCCGCCATAATCTCCTCGCCTTCTACGGAATCTCCCAACTCCCCGAGCCGCCCGCCGCAATCCCTCGCGCGCCCCTCCCTCTCGGCAGTCGGCTCTCCCTCCTGTCGCCCTCCGCGACTCCTCCTCCCGCCACCGCCTCCCTCCCCCTCCCCCTCCAGCCCTATCCGCCTCCCTCGGCGCCATCGCCCCGCCTCCCTCGACGCCATCGCCTCCACCTCCCCCTCCGGTCCCATCCCCCACCCCCTTCACCTCCTCGCCCCCACGGCCCCCATCTCCCCCACCTCGGCGGCTCGGCCCCCTCCAGCTCCCTCCCTTAGGGTCGGCCATCTGCGTGGCGGTGATACCGGTGGGCAGGCTGATCCCACCGTTGTGCCTGCGCGACTACGTGGCGCTGATGGCGCGGGCGGCTACGGCTCGGCGTGTCGACGGGGTGGGCAATGGGGCGTGGCGGCAGGGTGGGTGATGGCAGGCAGCGCTGCGAGGGCTACGGCTACGTCGGCGGTGGCTACGGCATGAGATCGCACGGTGGCTCCCTCTCCTTCTCCCTCCCACCAGGTATGGTTGCCCTCTCCGCTTCCCCTTCCCGGGTTCCACCTCCAATCGCGTCATGCCCTCCCCCTCCGGCGGCTACGACCAGGCATATTTGTTTGTTGCTATAGATACACATAGGTATCCATTGGGTATTGGGTACTCATCGGGTTTGGGCGTAGGCACAGATCTATATCCGTGAAGTTTAATGGGTTCGGGTTGACGAATACTAATAAAAAGGATACCCCAACAGCCCGAAGCGACGAGCCAGCGGCCTCAAGCATATCTCCACCCCAACAGCGCGCGCCGCCCGCCACGACCGATCGCTCGCGAGATCGCGAAGGCATCCGCTTCCCGACCGCCAGGGAAGCGATCCGACCAGACGGCGCCCCGACCCCTCTTGGCGGGCGGATCTCCGACCCAACCAAACCAAGGTGACGAACGCCGAGTGCCGCGTGTCGTCCTCACCGCCTACCGCCACGCACTCGAATAAGGTCAATCGAGCGACTATACAAGGGCGGTGGCTCCTTCCCAAGAAGATCCGTGATCAGAGAAGACAAAGCTTCCACCCCATCAACTACCACGATAAAGACGAGCGACGCGCCTCCCGAGGCAAAGCACCAACGCCACGCACTCGACGCCAAGATTCGCAAGGATCACAGAGGGCAAGCACGCTACTTCCCGAAATACCTAACCTCCCGACCACCAAGGCTACCAACCCAAAGATGGGCAAGACGGTGGCGCATCACCCACGGATTTAAGGACCGAGCTCCTAGCGAGGTCACCTCGCTTTCCTCCTAACTCGATGTAACCCGCCTTCCTTCAGATAAAAGGAGGCAGGGCTAAACGATTCAGGGGGCAACGAGCAAGAACAAGAAAGGAGAGAGCGCTATCAAACCCATCTCGCTAAGCCATTGGCATTCTCGCTTGTAAAACTTTGTGCATCATCCGTACTCAAGAGTAATACAACACCACCACACACGAACCGGAGTAGGGACCTTCACCAACCAAGATACATCTTGGACTCACGAGTCTAACCATTCAGGAGTGGAACGCGCGAACTTCTAGACTTACAAATTTACTTGCCGGCGCTCCCAAAACGCCGGCGGTTGGCGCGCCAGTAGGGGACTTCGCGCCTTCATCACCATCTCCGATTCCGCTTATCTCCCGATGGCATCCACCCATCGCGACGGCATGATCAAGGGCGGGAACCGGATCCGCCTGCCTCGACCGGGCGTCACCCCGACGGAGGGCTCACGCTGTCGTCCCGCCGTCTCGAAGACAGCGCCACGAGAGCTTGGGCGCCCTCTCCGGCGATTGCTAAGCTCCGCTTGGCGCCCGCAGCCCCGGCCGGAACCCGAGGAGTGCTCGCCGCGTCGGCGAAAACTCCAGAGGCCCGGCGGTGACCATGTCACCCCGTAGGCTCGCGATCGTGGCGATGGTCGGCTACATGCCAACCTCCGCCCACGAAGTTCGGAAGACTCTTCCACCACGGCCCAGCCCCGACGCGGAGTATCCCGCCGCAGCGCGACTCTCGCGAGTGCAACGTGGCGGCACACCGATTTGGTCGAGCCACCGCGGCTACGACGGTCCCCGTCCGCGACCGAGGCACGGAGGGGAATACCAGCGAAGCGGCTGAACGCGCCAGCTCGCGGCCGAGCTCCAACCCGCAACGCGAGAGCGGAGGAGCGAAGGGTCGAGCTCGACCGGCTCCAGCCAACCCGAGCAGACGAGCCCGAGCCCGCGCAAGCGCCGGGCGACGCGCGCGCGCGCGCGCCAAGAGCACCACAAGTTGGGGCGTAATCCGCGCCCCGCTTTTTCCTCACGCGAGCCAAAACGTGGTCGCGGCCGCAACGCCGCTCCGAGGCCTTCCGAGCCCGCAAACCCGAGGCCGAGCTACCTACCGTAACCTTCGGGCTTGTGGAGCGCGCCGCAGGCAAAGACATGCAGCCTCCGGCCCTACCACACCGGCGCTACTTCCGCCACGGGCCGCATCAGCCACATGGAAGTTACTGGTGCGCGCCAAGACCGCACCCCACCATGAACCACCCCAGCCTCACGCACCCAAAGGCGCCGGCGCCTCGGTAATGTTTACGACATCCGCGCCACCGAGGCGCCAAGAAAGATGGCGAGGACGCCGCCACTCACGTGTTGCGGATGGTGAGCGCCACTATCGCAGCCTCGAGCCCCGATGGTCCCGACCACGGGCTTTTTGCCAAGGGATCCGCCAGCGGATTTCCCGCCCGATTCCGGCGCCACCAACATTGCCAAGTACACGGGGCCACCAACCTGTGTGTCCGCTCAAGATTACCGGCTCGCATGTCGGGTCGGGAGCGACAGATGATCTCTTCATCATCCAAGACCTCCCCATCTACCTCGCGGACTCGGCCGAGCTCGCTCGAGTACTTGCCGCCAAAACTGCCAGAACTGGCCGACTTGAAGAATCTCTTCGTCGGTAACTTCGTGGCACTTACAAGCGCTCGTAACTCTGGACTGAAGGCTGCAAGCGGCGCCCGGGAGACTCTCCGACTACATCCGAGGTTTTCCGCCAGGCAACGAGCTCCCGACATCTCCGACGCCGATGTCGTGGGAGCCTTCATCTACGGCACCTCCCGCAAGGCCTTGGTGCACAAGCCGGGCCGCCAAGCCCAGACCACCAAGGAGCTCCTCGACATCGCCATCAACCACGCCCGCGAGGAGGCCGAGGGGCTATTTTCGGGAGGAAAGGCCCAGCAGAGCCCGGCGCCCAAACCGGTCTCTCCCGACCGCTCGACAAACGGAAGCGGCACGGAAGCGATCCGTGAGACCAAGTGGTCGCCACGGCCGACCGCCGCCAGCAAAGCAGCGCGCCGACCGCCGCCCCACCACTTCGAGAAATTGATGGACGGCCCATGCCCGAACCATGGGTTCTCCGTCAAGCACAAGTGCCGGATCGCAAGTCCCGAGGCGCTATCTCTAGCGCCCCCACCACGCCGCGGCAAAGGAAAGAAGCTCGCCGCGCCCCGCGAACGGCGGAGAAGAAGGCGACGACGAGTTCCCGAGCCCGACGGCCGCCTCATGATCTTCGAGGACCGGCTTGCTACGCCGACAAGCGCCGACTCAAGCTCGCTATCGCGAGGTCCACACCGCCGCACGGCGCCCCCAATATCTTCGGTGGTCGGAGTTCCCGATCACCTTTGATCGGACCGATCACCCGATCGCGCCCCACACCGGGAGGTACTACCGGTGGTCACCGCTCGTCGAACGGCGCCACGGAAGGTGCCGATGGACGGGGCAGCGGCCTTAACATCCTCTACGTTGAGACGCTCGACGCTATGGGGTTCGCGCTCAAGCCTCCGCCAAGCAAGGCACCTTTCCATGGCGTCATCCCGCCAAGAAGCCCATCCGCCGGCAGTCGACCGCCCGCCACCTTCGGGAGCCGAAACTTCCGCACCGAGACCCTCACCTTCGAGGTCGTGGATTTCCCCGGCGCCTACCACGCCATCCTGGGGAGGCCATGCTACGCCAAGTTCATGGCGATCCCCAGCTACGCCTACCTCAAGCTGAAGATGCCCGGACCGCATGGAGTCATTACCGCGGCATCGTCTTTCCAGCTTGCCTTCAACTGCGAGCGCGGCAGATGCGAGCTCGCCTCGGCGGTCGTTGCCTCGCGAACTCAACAAGCTCGGAGGAAGCCGAGTCCGCCCTCAATCCAAAGAAATCGGCGGGATCCTTCAAATCCGCCGAGGACACGAAGGAGGTCACGGTCGATCCCTGTGATCCGACCAAGACCGTGCGGGTCGGAGCCACGCTCCCCGCCAAATAGGAAAGCGCGCTCGTCGACTTCCTCCGCACTAACAAAGATGTCTTCGCATGGAGGTCCTCCGACATGCCGGGCATTCCAAAGGAGGTCGCCGAGCACTCCTTGAGCGTCCGACTGTGCTCAAAGCCGGCCGCTTCAACGCCGCGCCGCTCGACGAGGAAAGGCGCAGGTTATAGGGAGGAGATCGCCAAACTCTTGGCGGCGCAGGTTCAGAAAGAGGTGCGCCACCCCGAGTGGCTAGCCAACCTCAGATTTGTAAAAGAAGAACGGCAATGGAGAATGTGTGTTGACTATACGAGTCTCAACAAAGCATGTCCCAAGGACCCATTCCTTACTCGCGATCGACCAAGTCATCGACTCCACCGCTGGTGCGAGTCTCTTTCCTTCTCGATGCCTACCGGGCTACCACCGATTGCGCTAAAGGAGTCCGACCACCGCGACTTCCTTCATCACTCCGCTCGCCTGCTCGCTATGTCACAATGCCCTTCGCCCAAGAACGCGGGCGCTACATACCAACGATGTATGCAAACGTGCTTCAATGACCAGATCGGCCGCAACGCTGAGGCATATGTCGACGATATTGTTGTAAAGACCAGAAGGTCGACGACCTTATCGCCGACCTAGAAGAGACTTTCGCGAACCTTCGACGGTTTCGCATAAAGCTCAACCTGCAGAAGTGCGCCTTCGGGTCCCCAAAGGAAAGCTCTTAGGCTTCATCGTCTCGAGCGAGGCATCGAGGCTAATCAGAGAAGATCTCGGCGATCGCAAGGATGGGCCCGGCCAAGAACCTCAAAGGGGTCCAGAGGTCGACCGGATGCCCGCGGCTTTGAGCCGCTTCGTGTCTCGCCCGGCGAACGCGAATGCCGCTCTACAGCCTCAAGAAATCCGACCGCTTCGCTTGACACCGAGGCTCGGGAGGCCCTCACCCGCTTGAAGGCCTTCCTTCTCGCCTCCACCCCGTCGCCCGGCAGATGTGTGAACCGCTGCCTCTACATCGCCGCCACTACTCAAGTAGTCGCCGCGCCCTCGTGGTGGAGCGAGCGGAAGAAGGCCGTGAGCTCAAGGTACAACGGCCGGTCTACTTCATCGATGAGGTACTTTCCGAGTCCAAGACTCGGTACCCACAGTGCGAAGTTACTCACGCGGTGCTCATCGCAAAGAGGAAACTCGCTCACTACTTCGATCAAGACGCCATCACCGTGGTGACCACGCCCCACTAGGCGAGATCATCCACAATCGCGATGCCTCGTGAAGGATAGCCAAATGGGCGCCGAGCTTAGCGGCCATGGCATAATATACGCCCCTGACGGCGATCAAGTCGCAGCTCGCCGACTTCGCCGAGTGGATCAAGCCTGTGCACCACTAAAGGGTCGAAGACCCGAGCATCGACAATGTACTTCGACGGTCTTACACCAAGAATGGCGCGGCGCGGAGTCATCATCATCTCCCACTCGAACAGCTTCAATACGCCATTAGGTTGCTCTTCGACGCGACCAACAACATTGCCGAGCACGAGGCTCGCCAACGGTCTCCGGATCGCCGCCGACCTCGGTGCTCGCCGGCCACGCCCACGGGACTCCAAGCTTGTCGTCGACCAAGTCATGAAGGTCGCGGAGCCCGAGACGCCCGCATGGCCGCGCATTGTCGAGAAGCACGCCGCCGAGGAGCGGTTCAAGGGTTTCGAGCTTCACCATAGCTACCGACGCTACAATGGCGAGGCCGATCACCGCCAATCTTGCCTCCAGCAGAGCCCGTCCCGCCGGGATCTTCGTCTCGACCTCCTGCGGCCCATCGGCCCACCGACTCGGCGGTGGCGGGCGCCACCGACCAATCCAAAGACGGCCGCCCGACCGACGCCGCGGTCGGGCGTAGACTTGGCCGGATCGCCGCGGTGTGCTAGCGCTTGAGTCCGATCGAGGAGGCCCTACATCGACCGCTTGACGGACGGGTCACTTCCCCGACCCGACCGAGGCCCGCGCGCCGCCCGGCGGCAAAATCCTTCGCCCCGATCGCCTGCACTCTACAAAGGAGTTCCTCCGGTCCTCCAAAATGTATCTTGACCGACCAAGGAAAACAATTGCCGGACGACATACACGGAGTCTGCGGTCACCACGCAGCACCCGATCTCTTGTGGGAAAGGCCTTTCGACAAGGTTTTATCGCCAACCGCCGGTCGACGCCGAGCATATCGTGACGCACTGCGAAGGATGCCGCTTCTTTGCTCTGCAGACGATCCGCTAGCCCTGCTTTACTGACGATCCCCATCACGTGGCCTTTTGCCGCCTGGGACTCGATTTGGTCGGGCCTTTCAGAAAGCGCCGGGCTTCACCCACCGCCGTCGCGTAGATAAGTTCACCAAGTGGATAGAGGCCAAGCCGGTCGTGAGCGCCACGCGGTACAAGCGCCATCTTCTTCCGCGACATCGCTTTTAGGTTTGGAGTCCCAAACTCCATCATCACCGACAACGGAACACGTTCACGGGAAGGAATTTCGAGTTCGCGGACGACTTCAACATCCGTGTCGATTGGGCGCGAGAGCCCATCCGCGGACTAACGGCCGTGTCGAGCGCACTAACCGCATGATCCTTCAAGGACTCTGCCGCGGATCTTCGCCGGCTCAAGCATTTCGCAGGCGCTGGTAGCCGAGCTGCCTCCGTGCTCTCGAGTCTGCGGACCACGCCGACCGGCGACGGGTTCACACCCTTCTTTATGGTGTTCGCGCCGAAGCCGTTTTGCCCATCGACCGGAATACGGCTCCCGAGATTGCAAGCCTTCGATGAGGCTCGGGCTCGCCGCAACAAGACGCCATCGACCATTTCGACGAGGCGCGCGACGTGGCCGCCTGCGATCGGCCGATATCAACAAGCCTCGCGCCGCTACCACACCGCCAAGTTCGAGGATCGATCCTTCACCGGGCGACTTGGTTCTCGCGTCGGGTCCGCATAACCAAAGATAAGCACAATAGGAGGTCCTTTCACCGTCGTGGAAGTTCTCCGACCGCACCTTCCGACTAAGGACGCCGATGGTCGATCCTCCTAATCGAACATTGAAAAGTTAAGGCGATTCTATCCCTAAACTCTTTTCCTCTTCCTAGCATGCTCTTTACCTTCTTCCTTCCGAGCAGTCGCCGCAGCGACCGACCTTCGGCGCCCTGTTCAGACTCCCGGTCGGCACTTGCGCTGGTTGATGACCCAACCGACCACAAGGTCCTTCCCGAGCGGTAACTCCTTTGACCCAATGACCTCGCCCCGGGCTATGGTTGCTAACACTTCGCGAAGAAGGAAGTACCCGAGTGGAGTGACCTTTGGGTCGGCAGGAACCTCCCCCCCACGAACTCGGCTATCCCACGCGCTTTATGAGGGTACGTGACCCGACCGGTCATGAGGTCCATCCCGAGCGGTAACCCTCTCAACCCAAGTGTTACTACCCGCGCCCGGCTATGGTTGCTAAGTAGCACTTTGCGGAAGAAGGAAGTGCCCGAGTGGAAAGATCCTGGCCGGTCTAGAACACTCCTATCCTCACAAGTGCGCCTAACCGTGATAGCCAAGTCTCCAATCCACCTCGCTCCTCCCAAAACAACCCGACCCACGCATAAGTGGCCCTGCGGTCCTTAGGGCTATGGTCGCCAAACGCTCATCCTAAATACAAAAAGGACGAGGGACGATTCGGGACTTGATAATTTCAAGATTATTTAAATAACGGTCTTTACAATCTAAGAAGGATAAAGCTAACTTTTTCTATTCTTCTTGGCGGGCGACCGGTGGCGAGGCGGAGAGTTGGCTGCCTCTGGCTTCCTGGAGGGCGGCCTGCGGCGGGATGCGGCTGGCGATCTCCCGGGCGTGCGGCTCAACCAAGAGCTCGAACCTGTCGACCTCGTCGTCGGTCCGGTTCCCGGCGATGCCGCTACTCACCACCGCGAGGTCGATGCCGTCGTAGTACGAGATGGTGTTGACCCGCCGATGAAGCTCAAGCGCAGCGCCGGTGACCACCGCCTCTTCTACGGTCCGCACTCGGGGCCAGCGGGGGCAAGGGCACTCGGCCTGCCCGGCTCCAAGGATGCGGTCGCAGACCTCCGACCGGCCTTGCGAGGCCTCGGCTCGGCGCCATCTCGGCCCGACCGTCCTCAAGAACCTTCAACGCCGCCGGGCCTCGCCCCGCCACGATCGCCACGCCGCGGCGGCCGGCCGTTCTGCGCCTCCACGGCGACGCCAGATTCTTCTCGCTCTGCAGATTGCGGAGATTTTGGATAAGTTCGCCCTGTGGGTCGCACCCCCCAAACTTAATTGAAGAATTGAGACACTTACCGGCCGCGGAGTTGGTCGATTGCGGCTTCCGACTTCGCGCCTCGATGAAGTCTTGGCTCGGCCAGCTCATTCGGCGATCGCGCGCCGAGCGAACTCGGGCAGCGTCCCCCTGAGCCTTGTTCCGCTCGGTCCGCAGACGTGTTACCTGCGTCTGCGCGATCCCCTCCGCGGCAACAGCGGCATCCTTGGCCTCAGTGACCTCCATCAGGGAGGACTCCGCTCGCCACTTTCGCCTCAAAGCCTTGGCTCCTAGGCGCCATCATGAAGGGCCTTTGTGGCCTCTTCAAATCCTTGGCGGATCACCACCGCCTCGACCGCCTAACGCCCGTGGCCTCTGGGCTAGGCGCACTCAAGGCGCAGCTGATCATCGCACTCCTCCGCTGCCGCCACGATCGCTTGAGCGCCGCAGAGCTCGACCGACGACGGCGATCCCGCAAGTGCTGCAAAAATGTGGACACTCCGTTAGTCGCACGGAAGAACTATCAAAAATGTGCAACGAATCAGAACTTTTTCGGCTGACCTACCTGGGCGACTGGCTGGACTCCCCCGACCATCATATCCAGCGCCCTGGTGGAAGACTTCAGAGCAAGGGCTAGACCTTCACGGATCCGCCTCTATCTCGGCGTCGGGCCGCGCTTTGCCGAAGGGTGGCCCACTCGCTCTCCTCCGCCTCACCCATGATGCCCGCCCGAATTACATCCGCGGCGCGCTCCGCCGCCTGCTCGGGCGGGACGCCACCCGCCCAAAGCACCATGGGCAAGGGTGACGAGGTCAACCTTCAGAATCCCTCGGCGACTGCGCCGAGGGCATCGGTCGGCACCTCCACGACGCAGGGTCGGGCACCTCCGTCGCCGGCCCGCCACGACCGGGCGCGATCACCGGCAACGCCATTGTCTCATCCTCAAACGACGATCACGCCGTCGGAGGGGTCTCGCCGAGGCGGCGGAAGTTCTTCTTCGGGCACGACCTCCGGGTGGGGCTCTGTCCCCTCGAAGGCGACCGCGCCCTCGGACGCCGACGCCGCGACCTTCGCCGACCCAACCGGGTCACGAAATCACCGCGCCAGCATTTGCGGGGCCGATGTGGCACGCCCACGATCACCCCAAGATAGGCGCCGTGACGCTGCAAAGATTAAGAGTCGCTCGGGCGGCTTTGCCAAAAAGAAAAATGCTCCAAAAATAAAATAATAATACACTTACAAGGCCGAGCGGGTGCGTGGCACGCGCGCCCTCTTTGCCGGCCCCCCGCCAAGGGGCCAGTCGGCCGGTCGCTTCCCTGAAGCCACCTCCAGCCGAGACGCTGCGACGACCGCAAGCGCAAGATCACCCCCCAACTGAGGATCCGTGGCCACGGGGCCCGTGATGCCACCCTCGGCCGAGTCCACGCCGCCGCCGCCCGATCAGTCGGGAAAAACCCACCATAGGGGTGGCCGGAGGCACTCCGCCACTGTCGCTGGAGGTCGTCCCCACGGCGGTGGTCTCGACACATCTCGCGCAAGGCCGCGTAGCGTTCCTTACTTTTCTTCCTCCTCCTTTCCTCCTTCCGCTTCTTGCGGGAGGAGTCAGCCTCTGCCGTCCTCGCCCGGGCGGCCGCCCGCGCTTCCTTATCCCCCGGGAGCGGCGCCTGGGAAGACATCCCCATGAGCCCCGAGAGGATGCGGGAATGTCGGTCAAGTGCAAAGGACAAAGAAAAGAGAAGCGAAAGGAATTTCACCGCTTACAGATTCGCGGAAAAAGCCGAGAATGGCTCCGGTGGCCATCCGGCCCGCATGGCGCTGCCGCCGTAACGGCCGCCACCCGAGCCTCCACCTCGACGCGCCAGCCGGGTTCGCCATCCTCGCCGGCCGGACGGCCCCAAGATACCGAACAGAGGTGCGGTTCGTGCACAAGTGGTTGCACGCGCATCCCCATGAAGGCGCGCACAACCACGCCCCGGTGAGCCCGCCTCGCTTTGAGCCCCGACCGCTCCACGATCGGGGCCGGCTTCTTCTCCCTCTTTCGGCGCCCGGCCCACCGCCTCCGCCATGGGAAGCTCTCCGTGAAACGAGGGGCGCTGCCGCCGACGTTGAACGAGCCATTCGAACGCCACCCTTGTTAGACGAGGGCGCTTTACCTGTGTACTCCGTGTTCGACCGGGCGAAGCCGAGGCCAGCCACCAGGCGCCGCGGCATCCGACGGCTTTGTCCTTCCGAGCCTTGCTCGAAGAAGTGCCTCCACAACGCCCAAAGCGCGGCTCGATCCCCAAGAAGGCTTTCGCACAGCGTGATGAAGATGGCGATGTGGAGGACCCCATTAGGGTTGAGATGGTGCACCTCCACCTTGTAATGAAACAATAGCCCGGACGAACGGGTGCGGCGGCAGCCAAAAGCGCCAAGAACGAGGCGGGCACCACGATCTCGCGCCGCCGCGCGGGGTGGTGGCCCTGATCGGCACCCTCCACCGGAAAGGTCTGCGGCATGAGGAAGCCCTTCTTCACCAAGCCGAAGCGCACGGTTGCCTTGGCGCGAGCACTCCGCCACGACATCTTCTGTGGGAGACGGCGGAAGGTGAGAAAGAAAGGTCGGGTTTTCTTTCCTTAGCTCTCTGGTGCTCTTCTTGTTTGCAGGCAGCAGAGAGAGTGCAAGAAAGCGTGACCACTCGAAAGCACCCTACGGGCGATTTGATAGAGGACGAACGAACGCCGCCAAGCGGGCGCCCGTCAAGCGAAGCATCGCGACCACCCTCGTCTCGTCGCGCCACTGGTAACTCCGGGCCCAATACCACTCCGCTTTTAATCCTCGTCTTGTCAGCGCCAAGGGCCATAAAGACGCCGCCCGAACAACGTGTCTCAGAACCTCTCGGTCTCGCTTTAGGCCGAACGGTTGCTCGGGCGCGAGAAGCCCATCGGGCGGCGCGCCCCAAGACAGCAAAAGCTTTGTGGCTCGCGCCAGGCCCAGCGAGGAGTGTGGGTTCAAAAGGCCTACCCCACTGGATGGGTATAAAGCCGCCAAACAAAACTTGAGCAAGGGGCGGTATGAGGTGAGCCCCACGGTGGGCCCTCGGTTAGGTCTACCGACGGCCTAATCACCTCTACTCGCCCGAGACCATACTTCACACTCTCCGGGAGCTCATCAATGAGCGACGACCACCGTGCTCGGGTCGGGACGACCCAGAGTCCATACGGGATTGAGTAGAGAAAGGTTTTTATGGGTCGCCCACGCAGGCCAGGACACCCTACTCGGGACCGTCCGCTCGGAAGGGTCCCCTTGGGCGGGACCTCCCAGACCCACTCGGACTACCCGCTATTAGCTCCACGAGCACGGCGCTCAAACCAACGCAGTAAACGCGCCGCCATCCTCCGTGTCCCACACTGCGGATGGGGTATACATGTGGGATAGACGGCGCCATTCCTCTCGCAGCTACCCTCGCCCGACGAGGACTCGAGAAGGATGCCCCACGCCCGGCTACGACGTAGAACGAGCACTCACGCCCAGCCACGACGGTAGCGAGCACTCACGCCCAGCCACGACGGTAACGAGCACTCACGCCCAGCTACGACGGTAAACGAGCACTCACGCCCAGCTACGACGGTAACGAGCACTCACGCCCAGCTACGACGGTAACGAGCACTCACGTCCGGCCACGGACGGAACGAGCACTCACGTCCGGCTACGACGGTAAGCGAGCACTCACGCCCGGCTACGACGACAAGCGAGCACTCACGTCTAGCTACGACGTTAAACGAGCACTCGGACACCCGAACCTCACAGAGGCATCCGGTCGTCCTGCCGACCAAGGCACTCGGACACCCGAACCTCACAGAGGCATCCGGTCGTCCCTGCCGACCAAGGCACCGTGTCTAGCTACGACATTAAACGAGCACTCGGACACGAACCTCACAGAGGCATCCGGCCGTCCCGCCGACCAAGGCACTCGGACACCGAACCTCACAGAGGCATCCGGTCGCCCTGCCGACCAAGGCACCGTCTAGCTACGACGTTAAACGAGCACTCGGACACCGAACCTCACAGAGGCATCCGGTCGTCCCCGCCACCAAGGCACTCGGACATCCGAACCTCACAGAGGCATCCGGCCGCCCCGCCGACCAAGGCACTCGGACACCGAACCTCACAGAGGCATCCGGTCGTCCCGCCACCAAGGCACTCGGACACCGAAACTCACAGAGGCATCCGGTCGCCCCGCCGACCAAGGCACTCGGACACCGAACCTCACAGAGGCATCGGGTCGCCCTGCCGACCAAGGCACCGTCTAGCTACGACGTTAAACGAGCACTCGGACACCCGAACCTCACAGAGGCATCCGGTCGCCCCGCCGACCAAGGCACTCGGACACGAGAACCTCACAGAGGCATCCGGCCGCCCCGCCACCAAGGCACTCGGACATCCGAACCTCACAGAGGCATCCGGCCGTCCCGCCACCAAGGCACTCGGACACCGAACCTCACAGAGGCATCCGGCCGTCCTTGCCGACCAAGGCACCGTCTAGCTACGACGTTAAACGAGCACTCGGACACGAACCTCACAGAGGCATCCGGCCGTCCCGCCACCAAGGCACTCGGACACCGAACCTCACAGAGGCATCCGGCCGTCCTTGCCGACCAAGGCACCTTTGTCTAGCTACGACGTTAAGCGAGCACTCGGACACCGAACCTCACAGAGGCATCCGGTCGTCCTGCCGACCAAGGCACTCGGACACCGAACCTCACAGAGGCATCCGGCCGCCCCGCCGACCAAGGCACTCGGACATCCGAACCTCACAGAGGCATCCGGTCGTCCCCGCCGACCAAGGCACACCAACGTCTAGGCTCGGACGTTAAGCGAACACTCGGACACCGAACCTCACAGAGGCATCCGGCCGTCCCGCGACCAAGGCACTCGGACATCCGAACCTCACAGAGGCATCCGGTCGTCCTTGCCGACCAAGGCACTTTGTCTATTCTGACGTTAAGCGAGCACTCGGACACCGAACCTCACAGAGGCATCGGTCGTCCGCCGACCAAGGCACTCGGACATCCGAACCTCACAGAGGCATCCGTGCATACATCGACCAAGGCACCGCCCACAACGATTAAAATTAAAGCAAACTCATCACAAAGACATTCTCATAAAGAAAAGAAAAATTTCATTATAGGCCAACAGCTCAAGCTTTACACAACTTTACACACAAGACGCGAGCGGATACAAGAGTGGCCACGCCGCACCACGCAGACTCTACCCACGCCTAGAACCTATCAAACATCCGTGCGGCATCGGTGGCACCGACGGCATCTTTGGTAGGCCCTTGCTCGTCGACGGACAGCCGCCACGGCCGCTGGCAACACGCCGATGCCTCTGCTGCCGTTCAGCGACATCGACGCAGCCGCACCAACCACAGTCGGCGCCCTCGCGCCATCGCCTCCAGAAGGGCCCCCCTTACCACCTCGAGCCTCGGAACGGCCTCGGCAATGGCGTCAACGAAGCGGCGTCGCTGGCTGCAGCTTCTTCCTCCACGAGCTCGGCCATCGCTGGTCGAACTCACCCAAAGCTCGCCAGAGGATCTTCTTCTTCTACCGTGACGCCATCGCCGAAGCTAAAGACTAGAGGATGTCTCAAGCCATTTGAAAGAACAAAAGAAAAGCTCGTCCCCTTCAAGCAAGCTACGGACGCACGGATATATATATCCGGACGAAGGAGGCTAAGCGCCTCGAGTAAATGCGGTGCCGAAAACGAAGCATCCTTCACGTAAACCCGAGGCGATCAAGAAGACGAGCGCAGCGCGGCGTAAACTATGCTCGGCATGCGCAACGAGGCAAGTAAAGCCCCGGCGGTTCAAATGCCCCGCCAAACTCAGACAGCCGCCGGATCCAACGGCACACCGACGGAAATCGCTAACGGATCGGTGGACCGACCTACGAGCCCGGCCACCACTTTCGTCAAGTTCAACCCCAACCGACCGCAGAAATCGCTTGGGAGTTCGGGGCTCACCGGCGAATACTAATAAAAAGGATACCCCAACAGCCCGGCGACGAGCCGCCTCAAGCATATCTCCACCCAAGCGCGCGCCGCCCGCCACGACCGAATCGCTGCGAGATCGCGTAAGGCATCCGCTTCCCGACCGCCAGGAAGCGAATCCGACCAGACACGCGCCCGACCCCTCTTGGCGGGCGGGATCTCCGACCCAACCAAACCCGGTGGTGAACGCCGAGTGCGCGTGTCAGTCCTCACCGCCTACCGCCACGCACCCTCGGATAAGGTCAATCGAGCGACTATACAAGGGCGGTGGCTCCTTCCCAAGAAGATCCGGTGATCAGAGAAGACAAAGCTTCGGCCCATCAACGATCCACGACAAAGACGAGCGCACGCCCTCCGAGGCACCAACGCCACGCACCTCGGCGTCGGCGATTCGCAAGGATTACAGAGGGCAAGCACGCTACTTCCGGAAATACCTAACCTCCCGACCACCAAGGCTACCAACCCAAAGATGGGCAAGGCGGGTGGCGACAGATCCACGGATGAAGGACCGGAGCTCCTAGCGTAGGTCACCTCGCTTCCTCCTAACTCGATGTAACCCGCCTTCCTTACGTATAAAAGGAGGCGGGGCTAAACGATTCAGTGGGGCAACGAGCAAGAACAAGAAAGGAGAGAGCGCTATCAAACCCCTCTCGCTAAGTCATTGGCATTCTCGCTTGTAAAACTTTGTGCGATCATCTGTACCAAGAGTAATACAACACCACCACACACGAACCGGAGTAGGACCTTGGCCCAGAACCAAGATACATCTTGGACTCACGAGTCTAACCATTCAGGGAGTGGAACGCGCGACCCCCTAGACTTACAAATTTACTTGCCGGCGCTCCCGAAAACGCCGACACATATATTAGCTTCAACCTCTAGCAAAAAGCCAGCCAACCCGTGTCTCTCTCTTCCTCCATGGCCAAGATTTTGGACCTTCAATCGAACACGTTTTTGCTCCCGAATTCATGTCCAATGCGTGTGCCATCTTATCCTCAACTAATCTCCGTGATTCTCTTGTCCTAATCCATTCTATTTCGGGAGAAATTTGAATTTAATCCGGTACGGACTCATCTTTGAACCAACCGTATCTATCTCTACGAGCCACCCCGAGCCGATTTAAGGAGAGCACCGGGATCCTCTCTCATTTTTACCCGTTTCTCCACTTGTTCCAATCTCTTGTGCCTTCGTTTGCTCGGAACGCCGCGACGCCCGGAGTGTGAACCGAACGACGGCCGACGTGGCATAGCAAACTTAACCCGATGCCTCGGACATCCTCATCCAAATCTGTTCGCGTCACATCGTTCCACTGGTCGTCGTGAAGGGAACCCCTCACACGATTTCAAGATTAGCTCACTTTGCATGACGAATTTTGTGATATCCCGATGTTTGTTCATCACGTTCAT
Organism: Otatea glauca; assembly: GCA_036346275.1. Classification (NCBI taxonomy): domain Eukaryota; kingdom Viridiplantae; phylum Streptophyta; class Magnoliopsida; order Poales; family Poaceae; genus Otatea; species Otatea glauca. The sequence goes on along the minus strand of CM070722.1, from coordinate 57,387,436 downwards.
CGTCAATGTTGAGACCGTCGCCGGCCGGAGCAAGCCGCCCTCACCCTTGGCTGAGCTCTTGCTACCTTGCCCTTCCTCTTGCCATGATGTTTTTGTGCTTCGCTTGATTGAATACCACGAAGAACAGTAGGCGTCCAGAGCCAGCACAGCATGTAGTCTCGGCGCTACAGTGTACCAATGTTACTGTAGCAAGGCAGGAGAAAGAAGATCGTGAAAATAATAATAATAATAAAAAAGTTTATTTCTGAAATTTAGGATTCAGATTGTTGATATTTTAAAGAGAATTGGATTTTTATTTTCTGATGAAAAATAATTCAAAAAAAATTCGAAAATCATTTATTTATTGCTTTATGTGATTTAACCTTCCAAAAATCCGTTCTCTCTCATATGAACTCCGATTGAGGTGATTCAAATTGCTAAGTTTTTCTAAAATCAAGTTAAATCTTTCAAAGCCATTTATTTTTAGTTTTGAGCTTGTTTGAGTCTCTGTTTTGTATTTATTTTGTTTCGTTGCTTTCTTTTCCGGTAGACGCTAATTCTGAAGGAGCGAACGAAGACTTCGAAGACCAAGGGTCAGCACTACATCAGCAAGGCAAGTCATAACCTTTGATCATATTGATACTATGTTTGCAAAGTAATTTGTTTTATACAAATGCATGCTATTTGAGTATCAATGTTTATTTCGTGGGAATAGCTATATACTTAGTTGACATTATGCCACATTAATTATTGGGATGACATGTATCCATTGTTAACCCCAGGTTGGGACATTACTAGTTGGACATGATGATATTACCAACATTCGGTTATCGTATCTATGCTCAGACTTGCTTAGTTGTACGAAGGATCCATATCACATGTGAACTAATGTTAATCTTAACTTAATGAGATATTGAATTGTGGCTGGTAGCCA